>JAOPUD010000044.1:8008571-8024576 GCA_027122715.1 Trisopterus minutus
TGTGTGTGTGTGTGTGTGTGTGTGTGTGTGTGTGTGTGTGTGTGTGTGTGTGTAGGGGGGTTGTGTGTGTGTGTGTGTGTGTGTGTGTGTGTGCATGTGTGTCGGTGTGTGTTGTGTCTATGTCCACCTCTTACTAGCATGCCTAGGGGCAACCGCATGCCTGTAGGAGTAGGCTGGGGTTACAATCACTCGGTTGTAAAAGAGACTCTATTGCTGAGCTGGCCATACACTATGCACGCACTGGAACACACACAACCACAGATGAACTCACACACACATGCACACACAATCACACACACTTAGCCACAAATATACACACAGAAAAGCACTCTACACGCATGTTGAAACAGGAAACTGGGGGCCCAGTCGTAGTAACGTCACGTTTACTACTATTGATGCAGTAGAGAGACTACTACCAGTATTATAATTGGATTTTGTAGTTTCTTGCTGTGGCTATGTTGAATGATTTAGTATACCAGCAATGTTACCAGATAAAACATATAACCCTTACACTGAATAATCTATTACTATATTTTTTGAATTTGGTCTAATTAGTTTTCTTTGTGTATGTTGCATGATTTGTTTATTTACACCATTTGTTGTCTCCTGTATCATGTAGATGAAATATATACTTTACACATTCTCCATGTGTAACAGCCTTCCTGCCTTGCTCATTCACCTGCTCTCATCCCTCAGGTACGGTGAGAAGGGGAAGGCAGTGAGGGTGGAGGTGGTGGTGTACACCGGCAGAGAGGGGAAGAGCAGCCAGGGCTGTCCCATCGCAAAATGGGTAAGGGTCTGGAGTCTGAGGTGGACGGCATTCATCAAATGCTACTAACAGTACCTGCAAAACCCAACATGATGGGAGTATCTCCTGTTCTAATGCGTGTTGTCTTTGTGTGTGTGTGTGTGTGTCTGTGTGTGTTTGTGTATGTCTATGTCTATGTGTGTGTGTGTGTGTGTCTGTGTTTGTGTGCGTGCGCGCCTGTATGTGTACATGCGTGTCCCCTTGTGTTTACCCATGTGTGTGTGTGTGTGTGTGTGTGTCTGTGTCTGCGTGTGTGCGTGTGCGTGTCCCCTTGTTGTTGACGCGGTGTGTGGTGACCACCAGGTGATCCGGCGCGGCAGCGAGGAGGAGAAGCTGCTGTGTCTGGTCCGGCACCGGGCCGGCCACCGCTGCGAGAGCGCCGTCCTGGTCATCCTCATCCTGGCCTGGGAGGGCGTGCCCCGCGCCGTGGCGGACCGCCTCTACAACGACCTCACCGACACCCTCTGCCGGCACGGCTCCCCCACCAGCCGCCGCTGCGCCCTCAACGAAGAGTGAGTGTCTTAGACGTGCCCCCCCCCCCCGGGGGACGACTCCATCCAGAGCAGGGGCTTGGCCCAGCCCTCTGGTGGTCCTGGTGGTCCGTGAGCCACTCAGCGTCCGCCCCTGGTAATCAGTGTCCCGGTGGATACACCGACGGGGGGACGAGTGTTGTACCGCACAGCGACACGCAAGCGATTAGTAGCTCTTCGCCCAGTGGCGACGGATCATAAGTTTGTTTTTGTGTTTACGGGACCTTTATTTTTTCATGAATATGTATGGACAATGAAACTAGGTTATCATTCAATTCAATTTCAATACTTTATTTGTCCCTCATGGGGTAATTTAAGGCAGGCTGTTTACAAACAACAGTAACAGAAGACAACACTCTAATGATAATCATACACAAAGGCCCATAGACAATAAAAACAGGTTAGATGCCTGATAATAATCAGCCGACTTTCAAGTGTGCAAAATTGTTGTTCAGCAACTCCAGCCATCTTCAAGGCCTCATACGCACATTGGGCGACTCCGAGTCATGTCCTGGGCCCCATAGTTGGGAAATACTGCCCTAGAGCCATCTGAGGGCATGTTGGACCACTGTAGACCTGCTCCCCTGACCTTCCCCCCTGCGTGACCTCTGCCCCCCAGCCGTACGTGCGCCTGCCAGGGTCTGGACCCAGAGACCTGCGGGGCGTCCTTCTCCTTCGGCTGCTCCTGGAGCATGTACTTCAACGGGTGCAAGTTTGCCCGCAGCAAAATCCCCCGCAAGTTCCGTCTGCAGGGAGACGAACCCAACCAGGTACAGAAAAGGGTCTGCTGTACCATGTGGTGTGCTTCCTGTCCACGTGAACAAAATGCTATTTCTTAAATATGAATGAGTTATTTTATTTAGAATCGTCAAAATAGAGAGATTTAGAATTAGAGGTTTAGAAATAGTTGTTTCTCCTTTTACGCCACCTCTTCCATTCCACTGTACAGTGTTGCATCCTCTTTCTGTGCATGCATTATGCCAATAGTAATTAAATAAATTTTTGATTTAGCCTATTCCTCCACTTTATCTCCTCTATATGACGACAGGGGACAAATATAAGACAACATTACATTTCATAAGAATCAATTTATTGTCCCGTAGAGCATGAATGACACTGCGAACAAAATGCAGCACGTGAGACATCAGGGAGTGAGTGTGTTGAGGCCAGTGATGGCACTGGAACCACTTCAGCAGATGTAATCACAGCACAATCCCTGGGAAGATGAGATGAACTCACCAGGTGCCCTCTCTCGTTCATCGATCAGGAGGCGATGCTGGAGCACAACCTGCAGAACCTGGCCACCGACCTGGCGCCCGTCTACCAGAGGCTGGCTCCCGAGGCCTTTCAGAACCAGGTACGGCCATGCACAACGCTCGGTGTGGATGTGAGCATTGGTGACGTAACCCATTGGTTTGGACACCACTGTATGAAGCTTTCGATTTCATGTTATAGGCATTTTGGACATAAAATATGGCCAAAACTCATTCATACCAGATCTTGATAACTTTTTAATTGAATAAAAATGGACCTAAAAAAACGATATGGTGATGAACTTTGATCCTTACCAAAGAAAAAAAATATTAATTTGCTTGTATTTCAAGAATTAACAATTATAGATGGTTATAATGAGGTCTTTTTGCATCCAACCACTGTGAGCCATCTATAGGCCATCAGATGAACTACAAGTTAGTTTATTTCGCCAGGACAAAACCAACAGGCGGTCTTGGCTGTTGTTTGGGTACGTCAGGCATCCAAATTACCCCATAATAGTAATCATCATTTGCGGCTTAACTACGTTCTCTTGGGTTTTTCAGCATTGTTCAACACGGAAGACCTCACGCCTCTTATAATGATTCGACCTGTATGAGCAGGCCCCCTTACTTGGTGTTGACACGATGACACGCAAATAACTTCTCCTTCTGTGCGTGTGCGTGTGCGTGTGCGTGTGCGTGTGTGTGTGTGTGTGTGTGTGTGTGTGTGTGTGTGCTAGGTGGACCAGGAGCAGGCAGGGACCGACTGCAGGCTGGGGTTGAGGGAGGGACGCCCCTTCTCCGGGGTCACGGCTTGCGTGGACTTCTGCGCCCATGCTCACAAAGACATCCACAACATGAACAACGGCAGCACTGTGGTACGCTAAGGGCGCGCACGTGGCACTCATGTATCGTGTGTATTTATAGTCATTTACTTTTGCATCTAAAGCCACTTTGAGTGTATTCAGATAAAGGACATCCAGGAGCAGGTAAGGGGGTTAGGCTACCTTGCTCAAGGATGCTTAGAGGTAGGCTGCAGACATTGGGTATCGAACCCAGTATCTCTCAGCTGGGAGTCAAACACCATAGCCACTATTAGTTCAGGTCTCAATGTACATTGTGACTTTGTCATGCTCTCTGGCTGACCCATTCAACTTGTGTGTGTGCCTGTGTGTGTGTGTGTGCGTGCTTGTGGTTTTCGTGCGTGCGTGCGTGCGTGCGTGCGTGTGTGTGTGCCTGTGTGTGTGTGTGTGCAGGTATGCACTTTAACCAGGGAGGACAACCGGGCGGTACGGAACATCCCGGAGGACGAGCAGCTCCACGTGCTGCCGCTGTACAAGGTGTCGGAGAGGGACGAGTTTGGCCGGGTGGAGGGCCAGTGGGCCAAGATCCAGACGGGGGCCCTGCAGGTGCTCTCGGCCTTCCCAAGAGAGGTAGGTCGGAACCAGTGTCTCCTCTCCTGGTGTCCCCGTGTGGAGGAGGACCCTCACCAGGGAACGTGTACGGCTGACTGACTGCAGACCTAGCTCCATGTTATTTTCCATTGATATTGCTAACGTGAGTTATTATGACAACCGTGATTCTGCAATGCTTTTCAACGAGACAGCGAAAGTAAGTTAGAGATATTGGTTACATCCTCCCCAGATGAAAAAAACACCCAAATGTCCAATAAAGTTGAGAGATTCGATGAGCGGTGCAGAAGAACAAGTCACACGGTGAAAACGGTTCTGTTTCCGAACCAGCGTAATGCTAGCCCCATATTGTCAGGCCAATTTGCAAATGCGTGTTAGTCTGGAACCTCTTCTGTGTTCCATGTGGTCAACGGGCGCAGACCAAAGCGCCTGCGAACGTTTTGGACGTTTTACTTTATTTAAATAGACCTACAACCAAATCTACCAACAAATCTGAGTTACAAACGTGAGACACAACGGTGCGCCGTTTGGGCGCTCCTCTGGATAGATATCGTATCAAACCTGACCTTTATTAGATAAACGGTTGTGAATGGCCTGACCCAGGCTAACTGCTGGAAATCTGTCTGCACTTGATAGGGGACAGATGCATATGCCAGAGCAAACGAAACATGAGCTCACAGATTCATCTGGTTCCCAGTCTACTGCAATTTAACTTCATTTAATTGACTGGTCATTTAGAAAGAGGAAACGCCGATGTAATTACTGCCCTCTACATCCAGAGGCATTCCAAGGGTGAATTCATAGGAAAATCACGCACTTGAACACATAAGGAAGAGCCCAAGCAGGATAGCGTGAGAGAAATCTTTAGCAATTACAAACCCAGCATTAGTAGCAAAATAGATCCTGAAATGGTTATGCAGCGATCTCAGGCATTTAATAACAAAAGTGTTTCAGTTTCAATACATTATTCAAAGACTTTCTCGGATCACGCACACCGATGATGTTTAACTTTCCCTCTTAATGTTGGACGAAATTCTCCTGCTTGACGCAAACAGAAACGCCAGCAGTCACTAAATCTGGGTTTAGGTTCAGAGCCAAAGCGACCAACAAAGCAACAACAGCCACAGTGGTTGGAAGGCCTGCCCATACATACGGTAATTATTACAGGTTCAGCAAAGTTGTTTGCGCTGTATCCGCCAGGTGCGTCTGCTGGCTGAGCCGGTGAAGTCGGCCCGTAAGAGGAGAGAAGAGGCCCGTGTGAAGGCCCAGGCGGACAAGCTGGAGAAGAAGCTGGCCCAGTCGACAGGGAAGGGGAAATGTGAGACTCCAAACAAAGGTGGGTTCAGTGTCTCTCTTTCTTTTGTAAATAGTTTTTTTTACATGCTGACCTCCAGGGTCCAGATTCCCAGAGTGAAAGAAAAAACTACCATCTGAGAGAGTGTTAACCCTGAATGTTATTTATGGCGTGTTTCCACCGGCGGGTGCGCTTCGGCCCAGCACGCCTTGGCCCAGTAGTGATGGTGCGCTTCGGCCCAGCACGCCTTGGCCCAGTAGTGATGGTGCGCTTCGGCCCAGCACGCTTTGGCCCAGTAGTGATGGTGCCGTTTGGCCCAGCTCAGTTACGGCTCGTGATTCCACCGCCGCCAGTAGGGCGGGGATTAAGCCGGACGGCGATAGCAGCGGCAGCTACGTAAGCATGGTGACCTCATAGCAGCCCGACACAGTGTGGCCTGCTACTAAATCCAAGGAAAAAGAGGAACGCGACAAAGAGCTAACTTTTGCGCAACATTTTCTTCAATAAACGAAGCTTTCGCCGTTGTCCAGAAATACCTTGTTTGGTAGTCGTCTGTGTTTGTTAGTTATTATCCCCCTGTCGCACGGGAGTGACGATTCTGTCGACCAATCAACCGACTGCGTGTGTAGCTCGAACTCACGGGCACCCTGTCAGGCGTCTCAGTACCCCAACAGAGGAGTACTGCGAGATGAGTATGGCTCATCATGGCTCAGTCTGGGCCCCGCCCACTTTTCGCGGTAGAAAAGTGAACCGTGCCACACTTTTGCATACCGAACCGACCCGCACCTGCCGTCGGAAACGCGCCATTAGGGTCATATCTATCATTCTTCGGTTGGTGGCAAGTGTTCACTTTGGACCCTGCTGACGTCATGTATTATATTTTGTATCTTTCCTATTTACTTTCATGCTAATTCTTCCTTTGCTACTATTTTAGGTGTGTATAATCACTTCTATGTTGCTAGCTATTTTTCTTCTTGCTTTGTTGTAACAATTTCACTCAGCAAAATGTTGTACAACACATTCGATAATACAATAGGTTACCGATCCAACACAAAAATCATGCACAGTCTGCTTGTGATGAATAATGCAGTGAATAATGAATTGAATTTGAATAACTGCTGACTGCATTGTTTCCGTGTGTCTGTGAATCCACTATAGAATTCAAAAGCACTTCGGCAGAGCAGCAGTCCCCGACATTCAAAGCAGAGCCTCAGGGCCACTACGGCTCTTACAGACTGCCCGCCAGACCTCAGAGCACGGGAAAGTACCCGACAGAGCAGGACCATGCCAGCACTTACAACCAGAGCACCAGCAACTACCCATCCCCGGGTGCAGGGGCCCACCCAGGGAGAGAGGCACTTTCGCCCCATTCGTCTCTCCCACCTGGCCCCCCCCACTACGGACAAAACGGGGCCATCCACCAACACAGGACAAACGGAGAGGCGGTGAACGGTTACTCTTCAGGGTCTGTACAGCTGCATCGCATACCCCCCCATCAAGGTCACCCCGACGACTACCCCCACGGCTTTAAAACCGAGCCCCACGAAGTCCACTACTCCCCTCATCCCGGCCACGCCGCTGCCTCCCCCTCCCCTTCCCCTCAGCCAATCACAGAGGGCCTCTACAGCAGACTCAACGGGCTGAACGGGGGTGCCCCGGGACACGTCCCGGAGGTCAGGGGTCACGGCCTGGCGCCGCAGCCCTTCCCGCAGCCGCCCGACCCCTCTGAGGAGCTGAAGCAGGAGGAGGTGTGGTCGGACAGTGAGCACAACTTTCTGGACAACGACATCGGTGGGGTGGCGGTGGCGCCGTCGCACGGCTCCGTGCTGATCGAGTGCGCGCGCCGGGAGCTCCACGCCACCACGCCCATCCTGCGGCCCGACCGCAGCCACCCCACGCGCATCTCCTTGGTCTTCTACCAGCACAAGTCCCTGAACGAGCCCGGCCATGGCATGGCCATGTGGGACGCCAAGATGGCCAAGCGGGACCGCGAGCGGGAGGAGGAGGCCGCGAGGCTGGGGATGGCAGAAAGGGAGGCAGGGATGAGGGGAGGAGGAGGAGGAGGATTAGGAGGAGGAGGCCCGGAGGAGGAGGGGGAGGGAGAGGAGGAGAAGAGGAGGGTGCCCAAGGTGCCGACCCGACAGGCTTGGACACTTCCGCGGGACGGAGTCATCACCGTGGCGCCGTACGCTCTCACCCACGTCACGGGACCCTACAACCGCTGGACTTAGTGGTGTGTTTGTCTCACACGCACGCACGCACACGCGCACACACACACACACACACACACACACACACAAATACAAACACATGCGCCCACACACACACACCCACACACACACACTCACTCACAGTCAAATCAGAATGATTAAGCTTACATACCCCATGCTTCTGCCTTACCTCAACTCCAAAACGTCTACTTCTTCACTTTTATGTCACTTTTATCGTGCTTTTCTAACGTGTTCTTTTGTAGTCTTTTCTCATCTCTTGCCTTCAAAGTGATGAGAAAAAGACCAGAGTTTGTGGGGATTTTAAACTGTGAGTTTTGTGTTCTTTTTTTATTGTAAAAAAAAAAAAAAAGGATGGTGCTTTCAAGAATTTTTTTAAATGTTTTTAAACTGTTTTTATATACAAGATTAAGAACAAAAAAAAGTGATTATTTATTCTGATCATGACAGTTTCTATTTAATTTCTGGTGTTAAACCTGTTGTTTACTGCAAAGTTTATATATTAACCCACGTGTCAACACACGCTCTGATTGGACGTTGCACAGCAGACCCGCACTGGGTCCCATCAAGAGGTGCTCTTTTTAACCACGGGGCTCGCGTCGGCTTATGCTGCGACACACTTTAGTCAAACAAACACATTACATCCAACCCGTTTCATCAGCGCGTACCACACAGAACAATGACACGCATCCATTCAGTACAGACGATGTCAGCGTTATTCTTACGTTGCCTATGTCCAATCAGCTTGCTTCAGTTCAAGGAAGTTTAGTTTTTGTGATTGTTCGCTTTGTTTCTACAGCTCTCGATGGTCTTTTATTTGGAATACACATATTTTTATGGCATATTGAGGAGCACTTTTGTTTTCTAATACCTAACTTGAAAGAGTTACCCCAGTCCATAGGCCGATACTTACTGTATGTATGTACAGATATATATGTATATATATATTCATATATATATATATATATATATATTCATATATATATATATGACATAGCCATAGATAAAACTGCTCTTCTTTTTAAAATATTTCTACGTTGATCTGATTAGAAATTCTGCAAGTGAATTGAACAACACTATATAACAAAACTGCAATCATGTCTATGAAAATTCAGTGTCATCCACAATTAAGTATGTTTCAAAGATGAGGTGCATATATTTTTTAGCACTTATGTTCACGTTCGGTAATTATAGGTTTTGCCTAGTGATTGCATAGGAAACAAGGTCATAGGACTCATGTTGTTTACAATCATGGCATAAACTGTACATTTTACTGGTGCTTAGGAGACCACTTCTCCTGCTAGAGTTTCAAATGTCTGTCTCGAGAAAAGCTATAGCCAGTTGTTAAACTTGAATACATGACTTCATCGATGAATGCAAAACCAACAAAACAATTTAACTCTTGATGTCATAATCATACAGTATCCATAGGAAATTCTGCACTCTACTTCATTACTGTGTCTGCGTTAGACATACAGGGTTTAGTGTCCACAGGGTGAAGCAGCAGGATTGTTTATAATAACCCTTTAATAAAAGACGATTATAGAGTATCATCACTAATACACATTTCATATACCGTGCAGTAGTATTGCAAACAAAAAGTTGAATGGGTATTGACGAGATGTATGCATTTCCTATGGAGACATGTGTTTTACATTGACTTGTTTTGGTGCTATGGGAATGTGGCGTCAAGGTGCTTTCAGTGACTTTACCCATTTGTGTTCTATTAACGTGAACGTATGGTGCTCTTAGTATACACTGTTGCAACTAATATGGATAGAGTCTCTTCATACTTCAAAGCTGTCGTACATCCTATATGGCTTTGTTCATTTCTACCTTCATTTCTCCATGGGGGGAAAACACTGATTAAACAAACAAGATATATTATTTTTTTTTATGTTTTAAGGGTTCCAAAGTCTTCCACTTGTAACCAAACTCGAAAATAAATCATGTTCAACTGGGTGCTATTTATGGCAACATGTATAAATCCTAATCACTGAATACAGAAATAATGCAATGAATGTAAACCTTTCTTTTCTTTTGTCAAGTTAATTTTGAGTCAGCTCATTTTAGAGAGAAAGATGCGACCACATTGGACAGGTTGTAAATGTTCATGTGGATTATTTTCTCAACTTCACACACACAAAGGCCCTACCTGTTGACTGTATCAATAAGGAACTAACGGAAAGCACCAGCATTTAGAAATCTGTTTTTATTATAAAATGTGTAATTATGTATGTGAACCAGGTTCTTTGTTGTACTGTTAATGGTGTGTAGACAATGGATGATTGCTTATTTTCAAATTGAATTACTGTAACTTGCTGAAAATATATCCATTTAGACTTGTAAAAAAGAGACAAGCATTCATTTTATGGATGGCTGATCTGTTTGGGATTGTGAAATAAAGACATATTTATATTTTGGACCTTTAATCGTCTTTATTTTGCCTTTTTATATCTGAGAGACTGTGGCGGACACTGCAGCATTAGGCTTGCTAATAATAGAGCACTGTTAAATCAGTTTTATTTTAGGCTTCCAGATACCACTAATTGATTTGACTGGAATACATTTGTAACAATAATCCCCCGATCAAAAACTTTAAGAATAGAGAATATTTAATACCTTATTTCACTCTCACATGGTGAGTGATTCAAATAATTTGACAACACCATTGAACATACAAACCTAGGAAGCCAGAAAAGCAACAGGTAAATTTAACTAATAGCCTACTGTACTAAAATAATTTAATGCTCCAGGATCAGTAGAAGAAGAGATAGAGGAACGTGTAACACTTAGTAATGCTTTACAGGTGCAACCACCTTTGACCAAAGCCTACATCCACTTGCTTTAATAGGTGAGAGAGGTCACAAGCATGACATAGCTGCATAGCTGCATAGCAGACATCTAACTCCCTCCCTGTCTTGTCTTATTTATCTTTCGCATTAAATATTTCTCTCTCGCTTTGTCGAATGCACATTATTTTCTGTGTACTTTGAGAGGGGTACTTTGGTACTCTACCATGAGTTAACATAGTGCAACATTTGTGCCTTACACGCGCTGTATAAAGCTGTTGCATTATTTCTTGTCATATTGAATCGATTTTTTGAGCCACGGAGCCGCCGTACGTGTGTGAGCGGTGGCTGGTGATGCATGAGCGCTGAACGAGCAGAAAGACTTTACTGTCAAGATGGCGACATCCGAGCCGGTAAGGCAGATAACTAGAAATAGCTGTCATTTCGGCGGACGAAAACGGACAGATAACGCCTCTTTTGGGTTTCTTTATTACCTAATTATACTTCCGTGTCATTAACTTTGTTTGGGGGTAATTATACGAATTCTGTTTGAAATAATAAGCCGATGGTTTTGCCGTGTGTAGTCAAGCTAGCGTTAGCAATATGATGGGTAGGGGGGTGGCGTTGCCTGACTTTGTTGGCAGGGAGGGACTCGTACTCCATTCATTGATCCCTTTTAAAGTGTGACAATAACGCGATTTTATTTTGTATTCAGAAAGGGCACACACTAATGTATCACAATCGATCACATTATTTCCTTTTTCAATCACGTTAACACACGTAGACACGTGTGTCCCGGTGCTAACTAGCGAGTTTGCTAATGCCAATGCTAGCCTAGTTCCGACCTCTTCGATTGCTTTTACTTCAACTACCTACGCTAGCGAGTTTGCCTGAAGCCTTATTTGGTCTAAAGGAAGAGACGGCGGTTATTGGACATATAAAGACATCATCGGCTTTGTCGTATGACTTAAATGCATTAATTTGCTCCAGAGCTAACCACCTTATGGAATCGTTAAGTCTAATGGAAGGATCGGGACGCTTTCTTTTTCTGCTTTAGTCCGAGTTGAAATACCTGGTAACAGATGGGCCATACGGTCAGCATTAAGTGACAGCTTGATTATTAACCTGACATTTGGTCTTTACTTTTACTTGATTATCAGAAACCAGCTGATATTGAAGAGCCCCAACCTGAGATTCCAGTGCTGCCGAGTTCTGATGAGTATATCAAGCATCCTTTGCAAAACAAGTATGTATTCAGACCCTGCATTGTTAGGAACATTTTGCATTGCATCTGCATTCTGACAATTTTGACTAATGTATTTTTTCATTATTATTTTGAAATGGTTCAAAAATCGTTTCGATTTGCTAAAGAAAGAATAATACATTTTACATATTACCTTTTTACCGTAATATAATTTTTTCGTGTCCACTTCCAAGACTATATTAAACACATCTGCCAAACTCGCTTTTTCAATACACATGTATAATATTTGTTGTTTGGGTGATGGCTATACGACTTATTTTGTTGCACTTTGTGTTTTTAAATAAGTTACATAGTCTAACATCGAGTTGTTGGTTCAAATCAAATATTTTATTTTATAATCTAACCTTATTGCCATTTGTGCCATGGCTACATTTAATAGCAGCTTTAAGATTTGTTGCCTAAAAGACATACCGGTAGATACGTTATTATACTTTCGTACGCTTTGTTGGCTGTGATGTCATTGCAGGCTTATCTAGTTTAGTTGTTTGTTTTTTTCATATCTGTCTTTTCCATGAGCTTTAAACCAGAAAACATATGGCCTCAGTGTTGTGACGTCCTGCACTGGTGTTGTGCAATGATGTGTTTCCATCTGTCCGGCTGTAGGTGGTGGTGGTGGTAGTAGTATGGTTGATGGTATGTAGTATGGTAGAGGTTGATCCAGTATATCAGAGCTAATTATATAGTATGACTTGAATCATTAACTTTATACCCGTATGGGATCCATGAGCGTAGCACTTCCCCAACAACACAATGTCAGTGAGCTAAAACATGCTAAGAAAGGCTGACTAGCCTGGAGTGTTTGTGTTATTGTGAAACGTTAACATTAACTGTATGTTTAGGTCACAGTGACTTTATTTGTGGGTTCCCCTCATTTGGAAATTGTACACGATGACCTTGGTGGCTATGGGGTTGGCTTATGTCACGAAGCTGTCGTTGGCCCTGGTTCACTGGGGTGACCCTAACTCAAGTTAAAAGTATAATGGCACCTCTCATAAACCATTGGTAGTGGTATTTGTAGGGCATGACCATTGCCTGGATTGTTGATGTGTGATCTTTTCTAAGGAGCTTGTTTGTATTGGCCATGGAATAGGCCCTATGTGGCTATAGACTGTAATGGACTGGGCTTTGTTTTCCTGGTTCATGTAATTTGTTGTGTTGTGGTGGACACTTGTTTACAGACTAAGGTCTTCATTAGTGGTGGCATAATGGTCACACAAGTTCTATTGATGCTGCGTTCTTCATTGTCAGAACGTGTATCGCAGCACTCAGACACGCATCAGTGGGGTTTTCAGAGATCCAGTTGGCCCTCCAGTACATAAAAAATGTATTGTCAAAAACATGGGTTCAATAATGCCCTCTGCTACACTCTGCGAGTGTGACTGTGTTGTTAATGGCCATTCGTTCTGTTCTCTTTCGCACAGATGGGCGCTATGGTACTTCAAAAACGACAAGAGCAAAAGCTGGACGGAGAACTTGCGTCTCATCTCCAAGTTTGACACCGTAGAAGACTTCTGGGCGTAAGTGTTTGAACATGAACGCATGTTGCATGATTAGAGGGTATAGCCTTGTGTGATCATCGTATCATAGATGTGTTGTGACACATTTACCAATGAAGATAAATATTTATCCCATTTACAATCTTCTAGGTATATTATAAATAGACATGATGTTATACTTTGATGCGGTTTAGCAATATATGTTACTGATCAAGGTTGAAAGGCCTTTTACACATATTAGTTTAACTCAAGACGCTTTCTCATACCACAAACCATTCTTTTTACAGATTATACAATCACATACAGCAACCGAGCAAACTGGGCTTTGGCTGTGATTACTGCTTATTTAAGGTAAGGATTATGACGACCCTATTCCCTGATCTTAAATAAGAATGCTCGTATTGATTGAATTGATTTGCACGGTTTACAATAACCAATGAATCACTCCATCATGTGAAATCCATTGTCGAAGTAACAATCATTTACATTTGGCTCTTTCAAAAGGTACTATTCTTTAGAATTCTTTGAAATGCAAATCACCTCAAATGAATGCCATGTAAGCAAATGAATGCCATATAAGCAAATGACTGCGGTTATCTTGTATGATAATCTCACATGAGCCTGTTGTCACGGTGGATCGTTCAAAAGGCCCGTCGGATGCCGGTAAATCGACATGTCCCATCTCCCTCTGGGTGTAGTTGGCTCGGCGTGAAGCAAACGTGTGTTCTCCGCTTGTGTCCGGTGGGGCGGGGGTGACACCAGAGCGCTGGGTGCAACCGCCGGGCCCTCGTTCACAGCCTCCTTTTGTTTCTGCCATTGTTCCCCCAGGATGGCATTAAGCCAATGTGGGAGGACGACCGGAACAAGCTGGGCGGCAGGTGGCTCATGACCCTCAACAAACAGCAGAGACACAACGACCTGGACCGCTACTGGATGGAGACGGTACTGACCAGCCCGCCACGTGTTGTACCTGAGAGCCTATAGCCTTAGGCCCAGTCCCATTTCTCTCCCCTTAACAAGAACACTTGCTTTGAGGGGAAAAACAGCACTCCCCCTTGCTTCCTTAAGTATTGGGACACCCTACCCCTTCGTTGGAACGCTCAAAATCTAGGGTTAGGGCTCTAATCTAGGGGAAGGGGGAGAATTGGGAAAGGGACTTAGTCTTTATTTTTGGCCCGTGACCCCGATGTGGTCCACGCTTCCAAGCACGCCGTTTTAATTCCAATGACCGTCTTATTGGAAACCCAGTGCACTCTGATAAGTTGGTGTATGCCCAGGGATAAGATGCATTACAGATGACGTTATTGATGATGTCAAGTTGCTCAGCTCAAGCCAGAAACACTGAAGGAAATAGGACACAACTATCAATATAAATATTCTAATGGATAAAATATGCATTTACCCAACAGCAGAATGTAATAAAATATGCTTTTGTATCAAGTCGAAGTATATGTGTAGTTGAAGCTAAGTGACTCTAAAGTTAATTCTTGGGTCTATTACAGGCATATTGCACAGGTAATTTAGATACAAGTAAAATGGCTTGTATGACTGTAAAATTGACAGTGCAGTTCTGAGTGACTAGTGAGAGGAGAAGAGTTTGATTGCCACAGGAATGAAGGATTTCCTGTGGCTCTCCATAAAACTCCTCATTGCCACAGGTCTGTGGCTGAACGTGCTACTCTGTTCAGACAGCACTCTGTGGAGTGAGTGGGAGTCATTCCCAAAGATAGAGAGGAGTTTGGACAGCGTCCTCCTCTCTGTGACAGCTTCCAGTGGGTCCAATTCCACCCCCAGAGTTGAATTGGCCCATCATGATCAGTTTGTCCCGTCTGTTGGAGTCCGCCACCTCAGACTCATAGAACATCCACAGCACGGTGCAGCAGGTTTGGAGGGCCGTCCACCCCATAGAGGTTGGGGGGCAGGGTGGGACTCTACAGTCACATGCAGGGGTGTACTGGGAAAGAATTTCAACCCTGGACTTATCCGCTGGTGCCCGGTGGGGGTGGGGAGCTAGTGTTTTTTATCAGCAGCAACATCTGTTACTCAATGTTTCAGCTTTATATTTGGTTTGGAAGGAATTTGAATTAAAGGCAACCCTATTATAGCTGTTGACACTGTAAGTTGGTCTGAATAACTGTTTTAAATTGTTTATTTCCTTCCTTTCCTTATGCAGCTTTTGTGTTTGGTGGGCGAGTCATTCGACGAGTCCAGTGAAGACGTGTGTGGAGCTGTGGTCAATGTCAGACCCAAGGGGGATAAAATAGCAATTTGGACCAGCAACTGCCAAAACAGGGATGCCATCATAACGATAGGGTAAGAGGAACGCCACACTTGTTTTATTTATATACTATATATATATATATTCTCTACTCTCCGGTACCCGGTCTCAGTTTGAATGTACTTTCATTGTCATATATTTTATATAAAGTTATTTTACAAACGTTGAGAATGTCTGAACAGAGCAAGCAACATATAGGTTTTGTGGATTTTAACGTTTGGTGGGTAGAATCCAGAGATCTAGCGGCAACAACTTGGCAAAACTGGAATAATAATAAGTATTTTTGTTTTGGTGTATAATCTCATGATATTGAGAATCATTTGTTACCGCAGAGCGAGAGCTTTTATATCTACATAGGGAATGAGTCCTCTTCCACACACTATGCCGAGTTGAACCGCCATGATCCTACTCTAGCCTAGAACGAACTGCTCTAGGAAAAATTGATAAATATATATATCGATAAAAATAGTTTGTTGGAAGAATTGATGTGTGTTATCCCCATGGCTATGACCCATTTGTGATGCTTTTTTTTGGAGAATTACTGTTATAATGACATGTCAGCCATGCCATTTATGATAAACACACACACACACACACACACACACACACACACACACACACACACACACACACACACACACACACACACA
>JAOPUD010000044.1:8079117-8101835 GCA_027122715.1 Trisopterus minutus
GTGTGTGTGTGTGTGTGTGTGTGTGTGTGTGTGTGTGTGTGTGTGTGTGTGTGTGTGTGTGTGTGTGTCTATGTCTGACTGCTGCTTCCATCAATGACCCTTAAAGTTTAATGCATGCATATGAAGTCATCTCTGCACGCACACATTTAGTAAAGGCATGCTTGCCGCCAAAAAGCCCAACCAGCTCAACAATCTTCTGTCAGGGGATCTCATTCTTGCGGTAGGTTGAAATGTATTTCTGTGTGCTGGTCATCCACTGGCCATTGGCCCATAGCTCTTGAACCTTTGGGATCTAGCGCGCATGTGAGAGGTTATTGTGTGAGAGCATTCAAGGTAATGCGATCAATCATGAGACAGGACTCATGCGCCATGTGGATTCTTAGCTAAGCCTGTGCAATCATGTGATTCCATATGGTATTGATCAACCAGGAGGCAGCGACCTGTGGTGGCGGAGGCATGAGGGAATATCGGCATCAATCCCCATCAGCTACAACGACCGAATGGGATTTCAATCATCCTCCCATCATTTCTGCATCTTAACTGCGAGCAGCTGTTGCCCTGCAGGGACTGCATGTCGTTTATGACATGGGTGTGTGTTTGAATGCACAAATTAACCAATGCTTCAATTGAGGCGACTCATCATTTCTAAACGTTCCGCACATCTTCAGCTGATTACGTTTATATAGCTTCAATAAAGTGTAAACCTCAAGGCACCACAACAGTGCCCAGTCTGGAGCATCTGGAGTGTGTCCTGCCTTGCCTCACAGTCCCAATGGCTCCCTAGCTCGCCTGCCTTTCTGCTCTCCGTGGCACGGGGTTCCGTTGCCAAGGCATCTGCGAGGGTATTCAATTCATGCTGTGGATGACAATGGGTGTAATGTCCGCGTACCGGGTCTTGGATTACTGGAACACAAAGTACTGTCGTCGTCCCGTTCCCCCCAACCCCCCAACCAGGCGGGAGTAGATGCTTAGCACGCCATGCGCTCCACTAGACGGTCACGCCCGCTAATGTTAGTCTCAATAAACACCAATCCAACAAGCTGCCTCTTCCTTCCACCTCCTCCTCTTGCCACCCAGACTTCATTCCAAATAAACAGAAACACCTTTTGCGTCACTGTTTTATCTCTCTGGTCTTCTTTTTAACGTTGGTCTGGGCTGCTGTGAAGGAGCAGGGGAGAAGACGCTAGCTATGTGCAACAAAGCGCTTTAGTGCCCCAGGACATTTCTCTTTTCAGTTAGCTTATAGGATAAGAGCTCTCCAGCAGGACATCCTGTTTAGAAGCAGGTAGTGAAGGGGGGGGGGGGGGGGGGGGGGGGGGGGGGGGGGGGCACACACACACACACACACCTGAAATTATTTATGTTCGGCTCTTTACTTAAATAAGTTAGTTAAATAGGACTCATAATTAATGTATTCTGGATAAAGAGAGAAAAATGATATTATGAGACCATATGAACTCTGGGTTGTTTAATAGATTTAATAAATGAACAGATTTTCCATTTATCTAAATTATCTAAATTGCATTTGTGATTAATACACTGCAGCAATTACATTTCCATCTTGATTAAGTAGAACCTTTTCATCATCCTGCACTAAATCTGTCTGGTAATATTTTTTATCTGTAACTCTGACGTTGAAAAGTAAAAAAAAAAACATTCCTCTCTGTGTGTGGAAGTGTATAAATGTTTCTGCTTGCACCGTGCATAGGTTTGTGTGAATGTGTGTGTGGCTGTGTGTGTGCAATCTAGTATGGCAGTTGATTAGTGGTTTATGCACTCTGTTTTAAAAGTGGTTCAAGTGTGAATGTTGTAAATGTTTACTTAAAAGAGAGAGTAAGCTTGGCAATGTTTTCACTAAATGACCTAGGGTTGATGGGACACACACACACACACACCCACACCCACACATACACATACACATACACATACATATACACATACAATAATCATTGTTTTTACATAATTTGGCAGAACTACACTAATAAATGTTGAGCTGTGTCACCTCCACCTGGCCTGGTATTTGATCTCAACACTATCCTGTTGCTAAGCCCTGTTCCGCCTTGTTTTAATGAGCTGTAGCTCATTAACTAAAAGCAATTTCCCAGTCCCTTGCGTAAGGTCATGGGGATGCCCTTGTATGTGAAGTTGTTCTGTTACAGTTGAACCACCTCAGTAATCTCTTAGTGCAGCCAAGAATCAGATCATTTTCTGCACTGGCTCAAACTAGCTTGTATGACATTTGCCATGGAAACTCACTGCACGGTATTTCGAATCCCTGTCTAAAATATCTGTATATTTAGATACATAAAACGCCACATAGGGCTTATGGCGGATCAAGTGATATTTTGCCTGCTTGTCACAGAGCTGAAATCCATATTTAGTGGCTGGTTTATGCTGTCGTATCCATTTGATATACTAGCCTTCAATGGAATACCTAATTGACCTTGTAGGACAAAAAGGCATAACCCAGGACTTCTAAATTATGGCCTCCTTAGTGCCTGCTTTACTTGGAGATTAGGAAAAGCTACAGACAAATTTTGAATTAAATGTTATTTAAAAAACAAAAATCACAGTCATGTCTGTGGGGAATAGCATCTCAATAGCATCTCAACTGCCTCTTGGCTCTATCACAGACAACATTTCGAGCAAATTAGAAGCAACCTGTTGTTTTAGCATGTCAACACACAGTCAGGTAGATTAATTATTGAGAACCAACTGTCACTAGGTCCACAATATATCAGGGTACATATCACATGGTAATATGGGCGTTGGGAAGCTTTGATGTCCCTGTACCTTAAGGCCATTTCCCGTGGTGCAAAACAGACCAGAGCTAGTGAAAACCTGTTCCCTCAAAGGGAGACCAATCACTTAGTTCAACTAATTTAATTGTCTGATTTATGTATGGGGGGGGTGCTCCGTGGGAGTCTTTGTTGGCGAGATGAAACGGCTCTAAAATGCCTGTTTTTCTGTGTTTGTTTGAAAGGCACTCATTTAATATTTTCAAAGCCCTGCGGCTTCTGTTTGATGGGTGACCAATGCTTGTGAACAAGTCAACCTCAAATTCTGGCCCGGGATGGATTTTTTATCTGGGAGTCTGTAGAAGGCGAACCAGTGTTTTCACAAGGACAAAATGTCTCAGAGTCATCTTTCCGTTTAGCCTATTTTTCTTTCCTTGTCTTTTACTTATCGCAGAACCTTGGTCTACAGGGCAATCCCCCGCGGGATGGAGAGTGGGTTTTTATGTTATGGGGGGTGGCGGGTGGGATACATGATCCGACCAGCAGACAGACCTGTGGTCAGTTCTTGGCGGGTAATGGAATTCTGTGGCCTGCCTCTCTATAGAAGGAATTTCAATAGCATCGAGGCAAGGTTGACATAACCAACATGAGTAGACCACCCTAGTCATGATTTAAAATGTGGCCGTGGTCAGGAATGTGAACTTTAGTTCCTGCATAGGAGTGTGTTTGTTATGGCAAAGAAGAAGTTAGAGGCCACCGCTATTTTACCCAGGTACACTTTAAACTGTGTGAATTATAGCGAGACCCACCTGTTTGACCCGGGAATGTGTCTGTGTTTGTGTTTCAGGTGACTTGTCCCCCATCCAGATGTTGCCTGTCTCGCAGTCCCAGTTTATTCCCTTGGCTGAGGTGCTGTGCTCGGCCATTTCAGACATGAACTCTTCCCAAACCACTGTCTCCCAGGAAGCACTCGTCAACCACATGAGCAAAGCCCATCCAGGTAACGCGCTGCTAGATAAGTCTGGTGACTGGGGTGTTTGACTTCCAACTAGGCGTTTTGTTCAATCCCCTGTCCACAGCCTCCCTGTAGGTATTCCTGAGGAATATACCTTTCCCCTTACCTGCTCCTTAATGTTTCAGAATTCACTGTAAATCGCTGACATCCATATAAAATCATCTGTTAAATCAGTAATAGTAATAGTAATAGGAATACATCTTCAGCCCATACTAAATAAAGGCAGCAAGCCCACATACATATCCAGTCTTCAGTTGAAATAAAAAAAATTAAAATAATAATATTCCCAAATTGCAATGTCATAAAATACCCTTTTGTTCCTTTTGTGCGCTCCATCCAGGAATGACCATCCCGTCTCAGGACATCCTGTACAACGCTCTGGGCGCGCTGATCAAGGAGCGCAAGATCTACCACACAGGGGAGGGCTACTTCATCGTGACCCCGCAGACCTACTTCATCACCAACGGCCTGGTCCGCGAGAAGAACTGGTGGGCCTCGCCCTCGGGGGACGACCCTCCCTCCCCTCCCCCCATCACCTACCTGCTCAGCACCGAGGCCTGCGACGTGGACAGCGCTCACGCCCCCCTGGTGGCGCACTGCAAGTCCTGCAGCTGTTTTGCACCTCCCCAAGCGACGGCCGTTGTCGCCGCGGCACCTACCGCCGCGGCCGCGGCCCCGCCCTCCGTGGTTCCCGACGGCCACTCGACGGTCACCGTATCCGTCAGCGAGTGCACAGGCAAGAGCTTGAAGTGGCCACGACCGTCGGAGCACAAGCCCACGCTGGTGCATCAGTCCACCTCCACGGCGGCCGACTACCAGCCCAGCGAGCTCAGTAAGACCACGGCGACTACCAACGCCACGAGCCGCAAGGACAAAGACTGCAAGGACAGCAAGTCAGGGAGGAAGTTTGGCCTCAGTCTTTTCTGGAGGAACGGAGCGAAAAAGGAAAAGCCAAAGAAGGAGTACACCTCGTTCTCGGGTCAGTTTCCTCCGGAGGAGTGGCCGGTCCGGGACGAGGAAGACCTCAACAACCTACCTCGGGACCTGGAGCACGCCATCATCAAACGCATCAACCCTGAGCTCACCGTAGACAACCTGACGCGGCACACGGTCCTCATGAAGAAGCTGGAGGATCGAGGAGAGAGAGCGATTGAGAAGGTGCAGGAGAGAGTCATTGACAAGGGGGAACGGGTGGACAGAGGCGTGGATAAGGGAATATCCACTGAAATCCTGACCGTTTCCAAACCCCGGCACCATCAGTCATCGCGGGGGACAGGGGTGGGCAGGAGGTCGGTCCCCAAGGCTTCCCGCAGCAAGCGGAGGCCCTACTCATCCAGGGAGAAGCACAGGGAAAAGGAGAAGGAGAGAGCTAGGAACAAGACCCAAATGTGTGAGGAAGAATACCCCGAGGAGGGAGACCTCGTCCCCTCTCGGCTCCAACCAGACGTCCTTGCGGATGAGCCGGAGCACCTGGAGGGAGCCGGAGCTGGGGCTGACGAGAAGTCTGTGTATAAAAAGCGCATCGATAACCCTTTCCACCCTCAGCCAATTAGTGATACCGCAGCCCCGGCAACACTCACAACCAATTGCCAGAGAACTATCGCCAACAACAAAGGGCATAGGAGGCGGGACACGAAGGAGAGCCGGACATCGGCGGCAGGGAGGAAGGAGCGCACAGGGCTCCGTTCCAAGTCATGGGATCCGCATCCGACCAAAGTTATTGTACCGGACACGCAGCTCGCAGGTGAATCCTGCACAGCCAATGACAGATATGCTTGTCTCCGCGAGGGGGAACTCGCCGCAGATAATCACCTCCAGGCGGATATGAAGCTGAGCCGAGAGCTGCCCTCAGGCTACAGCGCAGTCTACCCTCAGAGCAGCACGCTCAGGATAGACGACAAGCTCAGACACCAGACGGGGCCGGGCAACGTGGAGGCCAGGGCACCGGAGGACGAACCCAGGCCTATGCATGAGTGGCAGGGCGGGGGTTCTGCAGACAGCCACAGGCACCAGGGGGAGCAGTCGACGACGACAACGGTAGAGGTCCCTGCTCACACCCTACTATACTCTGATACCGATGTCATCCTCCCTACTCATCCGTACGATGCAGCGCTTAAAATGCGTGAGCCGGCAGTACCTTGGACTAAAGCTAACGCTTCTCTTCAGCGGACACACTCCCTCAGGCATGGCGAGAAGCAGGAAGATAACCTGCACAGGCCTGATCTGCTCCACTCACACCAACAGCCTGGAGATTTCATCGCAAATCGACGGCAACAGGTGGCAGAAGCCCACGTGGCCGTGGGTGTGAATAGAGCACTGTTTAACAGGCCGGAGCTGGCTGCCGACAGCGGCTCCTTGTTGACCAACAGCCACGACTTTGAGGAGGATGACCACCGGCTCTATCAGGACGAAGAGGTGGACGAGGACGCCTGCAGCTCCTTGTATTTGAACGAGGAGGAGATGGTAGACGGCCCACCCTACGTCCCAGCCCTAGCTGATCATCACAGCCACCATGTGGTTTACCCGGACTACGGCTCTGATATGCATTACCATAAGTTCCCCCGTGTTCAGCCACACGACCCCCGCCGCTACCCGCCACCGGCCCATTCCAGCAGGCCAGAAGACTGGGACAGCAGCATGGCTCATACAGACAGCTTCACTGCAGCCACCCAGGGGGAACACTCTCTGAGTCCTAACAGACTAAGGCAGAACAGCTGGGGACATCAACCCCACAGTCAGATCAGTAGATCCCCAGGGTTCCAGAGCGGGGCGGGCACCAGGCGAGCAACACTGCCCGCCGTGGAGCCACGGCAGGGGGCCAGTGTTGGCCTAGACCCCCAGGAGCCCCCTGAGCCGGTGGACAGCAGCATCTTTGATTACTGCCAGACCAGCGAGGTGGAATCCGACGCCGAAACCGTCCGGCGGTCTGTCGGCGAGGGGGACGGCGAGTCTGCTCACTGGGGGGCGGAGCTGGAGCAGGAAGCCGCAGAGGAGCAACAGGACAGGGCGGTGGTGAACGGAACCCCTCAGAGCCATGTGGTCGGACGGAGAATGCCCAGTGGAGCCAGGACCGACATGGGGGAGATTGCGGAGAGCCTGAGCATCACAGGGGATAGTGGAATAGACTCCCCAAGGTAAATGGATAATTTATCTCTTTAATTGGGAAAGGACAGCGTCTTAGTAGATATGGTGTGCCACTCTTAGCCAAAAGGTACTAGAGTAAGATGCCTAACTCCTACCTGCTCATTAACAGCCTGCATTTTAAAGAAATCACTGTAAGTAGTAATGGTAATGATATTTTCTTGCTACTTTAAGTACCATATAGATATTTTAGACCACATCCAGTAACTAAAGGAGCCCTATTCCCTCATGGTGTTGCGGCGTGCGGGCTTATACCTCCCATCTGTGGACATGCGAAAGTCTGAGGCTCAAGGGATAAGAAAAGATAATAAGCTATACTGGCGATAGTTAACCTCTAGGTTAGATGTCCAATTGAGTGCCTCAACAACTTGTGTTTTTAGCCTTTTATGTAGCGTGCAATGAAGCTGAATAAACAGTATGTAGCCAATTACAGCACCTAGTGTTTACACAGGCGGCAGTGATTATCATAATAAGTATGATTACAGCCATGGCACTTTCTTATATTTTCATGAGATAATGAAGTGAAGGAATAACAAGCCTTTTGCCATTAACTCACACCATTATATGGATATTATTATTACATACATAATAATGTTTGGAGGGCAGGTAATATGTCAACTAAGAAAATGTGTGTGTTCTGTTCTGCAGGACCCACGTGAGTCTGGCCACCAACAACACAGTGATCCTGGAGGGTCTGAAGAAGAGAGGCTTCTTGCAGAACTTGGAGAAGCTGCATTCCAAGAGCAGCACTATACGACCACAGAGCTCCCTGCTGCAGCTCACCCCCGTTATGAATGTATAGTGTGGCTTTTGGCCTGGGCCTCTCGGTCTGCCCGGTCACGGGAGTGGGGCTAATTGTTTCTGAATGACTACCCCCCACAACACAAGACTCACCCAGTGGCCTGGATGCAAGGTGTATTATGTACATATGTGTATTTTGTTTTGTACATGATTTAATGCAATATATTCTAATAGCTGCACGTATACGGAGCAAATGCTGTGTGGTTTATAATGTAGGGTTTATTTAGAGCTATTTACTGCTCATTGAGTATTTTTTTTTTATCCACATTGAGTGTCTGGAAAATAGGATTTGTCCTAGCATTTGATTTTTCTGTCTTTGCAAATAATCAAAAAATAAATAATAAAAGTACACAAAATAACCCTTAACCTAATTTTCATGGAGTTGATACTTGGAAAAACCATAGAACACACAACTTATACCAATGCTGGTCAAGGATTAAGGACAACTTATCAATGTGTTATTTATAGGAAGTGATCCTGCCTCCCAGCAAGGCTTGGAAAGCACTGAGTGATGCTAGAGGGACTGGTGGGTTTAACAGCAGGAGACCTCTCAGCCCACATCTCCATAAAACCAATGGCTCTTTCGTAGGTGAGCTGTTTTCTATTGATGCATATTTAGAGAGCATATGCCTGTACCCAGGCAGTGAATTAGGCTGGTAAACCAGCCTCTCTGGGTAGTTCTTGTTTTGCACAAGTTTCTCATATGCTATTCCCAAGTGACTGGCCATATTACGTTACACTCAAGATATCCAAGTTACAATCTGCATCAAGCATGTAGTACTACGAATGAATTACGCCACCGTGTGGTCAATGTAAAAAAACGCAGGCATTCAACGTGTCTCACTAGCTCCAGATCAGCGGTAATGAACCACGACTGACTTTCAATATTCTTGGCCCAAACCTCAACATCTTTGAGTAATTAATCACGTTAGTCTCAACTTGAGATCGAATGACTAACTATGTTCCTTACATCAAGCATGAACAGAAAACCAGAGCGAGTCAATGACCTTTATTGATCCATACATGTGCCACTCAAATCCGGAGGATGTTACAGATTTCCCCTTCGAGGCCTTTACTGGTCATGGGTTATTTTGCTCTACATTGGAGGTCATTGACAAGGATGGAACAAATTAAAGACAATAATGATCGTAACAGTGTCAACGGTAATATACATAAAAGCAAAACAAAAATAAAAGGAAGAAAGGTCAGTGACTTCAAATTAAAATGTTGGGTAAGTATGAGTAAGAACAAAAATCCTGAAAACCCTAACTTCTTTTTTCCAAATAACTGCTTAGCATACATTTCTACATGGCATGCAATAAGGCACCTATCTAACACAAGGAAGAAACCTATGCTACATTTTGAAGCACAATTGTTATCCAAAAGAAAATATTGCTCACCATTTTTCCACCCATAAAAACTGTATTTCTCGTTCCCTTTCATATGACCCAAGCCATCTCTAAAAAAATACATGTTTGTAAAAGATATTTTACACAGACCAGTTAATAGAGCGCAATCCCATGGAATCAGATCTGGGTCATCTTAAAGAAAGATCTCTTTAGTCTTGCAATTGTCTATATTTACATTGTAATAAGCAGTTTGACCAAATTGTGACAATTCACATCACAAGATTAAGCTATCCAGTACACAGATAATTTATTTACTCCATACCAATAAAGAATCTGCCTCTGCATTCAGGTGATGCTGGAATTCAGGGGGGAAATAAAAACTTAAATAAGAGACAGGGCATTTGCAGTATGCTATGCAGTATGTTTATTTTAACATTATGCATTTTCCTCAACACTAAAATGGAACCCAGAGGGGGGGGGGGGGCTAGGCAAATACTGCCACCTGTACAACAGTACAAAAACCATGTAGTCTAACAAAGGGAGAACAAAGAAAAACAGCCGGATGATGAATAGATTAGATTGTTTGATTTGAGACATTTTTTACTGCAGGATGAGCACACAAAGTGTCTTGTAGCTCACGCTATACTGGTAGCGAAAAAGAGGAAAAAAGGGTGGCGCCAGAGTGGATCCTGCTATCAAAAATGTCATCTTCTGGATCATAACAGCACACAAGTAACCTATACATATATATATAAAAGAAATCTTCCAATTATTTACATAGAATTTCTTTTTTTTTGCTAAACATGGACTGATAGGAGAAATCGCCAATTGAAATCCTCAAGACAATAGAACTTTTCTTGATCGCCAATCAGTCGCCCAGTGAGCCACATCACATGAAGTTACATATGCCTGCCTGAAGGTATATTCATTGAATTCAGCCTCAAATAGCCAAGTCAGAGGGGCAAGCGCCGTCCAGGTAACATTGTTAGTATATCAAATCACTTTCTTTTTGTTTCCTTTTAAAAGCATTCAAAAGGTCCTGGACTATGCCCAGAACAATCACAGGGTACCTCAAATACAATAAGAGGGTCAATCCCAAATCATCTCACAACGCCTCACACGGAGCAGCGTCACGGGTGTGACCCGTCGTCTCTGAATTTCAGATGACTCCTTCAGAGCCCCGCACCGCTGTCCATAGAGCTCCCCTGCTCTGCTCCAACATGGCGACGCGCTGAGCCTTGTTGCCTATAGGTTTGGGCCTGATATTTACTGTGACTACATTAACGAGGATGAGATCATTTGTATAAAACACCGGGTGAGCAGGCGCTTGTGCGTGTTTGTGTGCGCACGTGTCCACGGGATAGTGCTCAATGATCTATGTGAATCCTATGATGCCGGGAGAGGGAGGACGAGTGGTTGAAGCCTTTCCCGCACTGGGAGCATCTGTATGGCTTGTCGCCGTCGGCCAGGCGCTGTTTGGTGATGGTGTGGGAGAACCCCTTTCCCGAGGGTATGGCGTTGTACTCCTGCATTTGCTGCTGCTGCTGCTGCAACAGTTGCTGCTGCTCTTGTTCTTGCTGCTGCTGCTGCTGCTCTTGCTGCTGCTTCTCATCCATGTGCACCCTCTGGTGACGGGTCAGCGAGGACGAGTGGTTGAACCGCTTTCCGCAGTGGGGGCAGGTGTAGCAGGTCCCGTCGGAGTGGACCCTCTGATGCCGCGACAGGGAGGAGGAATGGTTGAAGCCCTTTTCGCAGTGGTGGCACATGTAGGGCTTGTCGCCCTGCTGGTGCATCCTCTTCATGGGACTCCCGTAGCCAAAGCCCTTGCCACTTGGCACGGCGGCGTACAGGTTGTTCTGTCGCAGGTGGATCTTGTGGTGTCGGGAAAGGGAGGAGGAGTGGTTGAAGCCCTTGCCGCACTGGGAGCAGTTGTAGGGCTTTCCTCCGGCATGGACCAGCTGATGTTTTTTCAGGTGGCGCTTGCGAACAAAACTCTTCCTGCATTGGTTGCATTTGTACGGCTTCTGGCCGGAGTGGACCCGCTGGTGTTCCCTCAGCGTGGCGGCAGCGGCAAAGCACTTGCTACACTGTGTGCAGCGGTGGGGTTTGTCGCCCATGGCCGCCGCGTGGGTCTTCTGGTGCTGCTTAAGGTTGGAAGTGGTGGCGAAGCCCTTTCCGCACTGGCCACACGTGTACGGCTTGTCGCGCGCGTGGAGCTCCTGGTGCTTCTTCAGATGCCTTCGGCGCACAAAGCTCTTTCGGCACTGGGTACACTTGTAGGGCTTGTCCTCCGAGTGCATCTTCATGTGCTCTCTTAGGGTGATGGCCGCCGCAAAGCTCTTGCCACACTCTGAACACCGGTGGGGCTTCTCCGCCAGGTGGATCATCTGGTGAGACTTGAGGGTGAAGGAGTCCATCATTCCTTTGCCAACCATGTCAACACCGGTGGGGACGTAGGGCTTTTCTTTCATGTGGATCTTCATGTGCTGCTTGAGGCTGGCCTCCACGGCAAAGCTCTCGCCACAGTGGACACAAATGTACGGGTTGAGATCTTTGTGGATCTCAAAATGCTGGTGAAGGTCGGCGATACTACCGAAGATTTCACCGCACTCGTTGCACTGCAGGCCGTGGGCTTCGTGGATGATGACGCCGTTCTCGGACTCCACCGTCAGCTCCCCGCCATGGTCGGACTCCACTTTCACCACGTGGTCGTGTTCACTCTTCAGCAGCACTTCCCCGAGCAGAGCTTCGTTGGCCGATCTGACGTCCCCCGTGAAACAATGCATTTCACCGTGCTCCACTTTTATATAGTCGTGGTCCGTCTCTGCTACTATGGCTTCCACACAGGTCACCGCTCCGAGGTCTGTGCCTAGACCCTGGATCTTCGCCAGGTCCGAGCCATGGATCTCCAGCTCTAGGCCACGCTTTTCCTCAGTCATGATCTCCGTCTCTGCACCATAGTGAAGGTCGACCTGGCTGTGGGCTATGACACACTCCGACCCAAGCGTGTCAAGGCCGGGTGTGTCACATTCAGTCTCTGACTCCGCCATGAGAACACACTCCAGCCCAACGACCTCCGTTTTATTGCCGGACGATAACTTTGTAGAGACTTGGGTTAGAGGAGATCCTCCTGATTCAGCGCCGCACACAAGACTTTTCTGGTCCAGACGTTCTGCAATTGAAGACAAAAGGAAGTGTTTGCATTGCAATGCTATCTTTTTTTACCATAAATTATGTACCATAAATTAAGTAGCAGTTCAGTTCAGTTACACTTCATGTTTTACTTTCATTATCTGTTCTTACCAAATGTATAACTAAATAATTAGTGCAAAGGCCATAACGAGTTTTAAGGGCCATTTATATGGCATCAAGTTAAGATGAAAGTCCGGACTCCTGGTGCAATTTTCCAATGTGTCATGCATTTATTGTAATAAAATTATGTATCTTCCATGATGTATACATATCACAATATAATATTCAAAGTAAATGTATCAGGGGGATCAGCACCGTACACAATGTTATGTATATGCAATTGTAAACCACAATTTAACGATAATGAACTGCAACACGAGTTGTTCTCCAGTCCATAAAACGTATAAGTTTAACATTTTGGCGTTCGGTTCGTATATTTTTTATTCTTCTCATAATAATTCACCCCATCGTAGTTTATATTGTAAATATAAAGTATTTGGAATATTTTATACATTTCCTGCAGGTGCCCCAAATTGCTAGTGCACTGCTCAACTTGACATGCTACATAAGCACTTGGCTTACAATTTTAGCGCCTAGCAGAGCTTTACCTGAGTAGCCAAAAACATCTATAAAGTCTGAGGGGACTTCCGCATAAATATGCATTGTTAAAATCGGTGCTTATAGCCCACCGGGTCCTTCACCCGAACTGTAATCGACTATGCTTTCCGTTTGTTCGTAAGGCATTAAACGCAAAGGATTGTATCAATATTGTGAGTTGTAGCCCCTATAAGCATCTGACGGTTGTTAGCCTATCAAAACAGCTACATATAGCCTACATAGCCGCTAGTTAGCTGGCTACGAGGGGGGAACTGGTTAACGACAAACAGTATTGTGTTAGCGGCTAATATGTTTGCGAATATAGCGAGCTAACTAGCTTCATAGCCAGCAATTAGCGGGTATGTGTTACTAGCCTGAACAAACAACCAAATACGCTACAGTTTCAGAGCAAACATAATTCGAAAGCCATAAGCCCGCTTTTGAAACGCCTCTACGATACGCTCAGCAACGCGGAAATCCTCATTGTGCGCAGAATTACCAGGCCATCTTGTCGTGCCACACCACCACTTCCAGCTAGCCCAGATTAGTCTGCTCTAAAATGGCTGCCGCTAGTTAGCATGAGACAAGCTCGGCTACCGCCCTTCAAAACAACTTAATCTTATGCCACGTAATCTTCACAACCAAGGGAATCGGGACCAACAAGATCACAACTGTGCAAAATCAAAACATACAAATGTGTCTTAAATCCATCCACCAATAGCGTCGTCACGCTTATAAGGAGACGTGTTTATATTTAGCACTACAGCCTCGCCGTGAAGCTCGTTAGCTGAAACAAAGATGGCTAACGCCACAGCGACGGGGCAACCGGGGGGCGAAAAGCCCGGGAAAGGCTACCCCTCTGCTCCGGGTTGACAAGACACAATATTAAAGAAACGACCATCCAACGACCGTGTTTCAAACGTAACATATGTTAATCAATGAAATACGTGCGCTGCTGAACTAACCGTGGGCTCAAACCAGAAGGGCGCTTCCTGCAGACTGCAAGCCCTCCTTAATGCGGCAGCAAACACGGCCTCAATGGCGGCCTTGCTCGGGGATAGCAGGACACAACAGCGCTAGCAGGCTGGCTACCTAGCCGCACCACCAGGCTAACTAGCCGGCTAAACCAGGTCGCTAGCACGGCTATCCACAACTTCTGGCGTCTGGCACCCAAACAGAACGGAAGCCTGATATAAAAAAAACGCCTATCCCGACCTACACACCAAGTTTTGTATGTCAAGCTAAATCGGAACAAAGCACCTACAAAAGTAAAATGGCGTTTTTGGCCACACTATTGATCGCCATGGCAGATTTACCCTAAAATGTAATATTATCATGCGTAACGCTGCCACGGAGCATTTCAGATCATGGGCCTGCGTGGTGTATTTTTCCACTACTGTACACACAGACAGTATGCTTCTCGTAACCTGGAGCTAAACGCACACATTCAGACATTATAAGGCAGCAGTGCTGTTTTCAACAAGACACTATGGGCTCATCTTAATCCTCATACAAAGCTTTAAGGCACTGCGCGATGTAACTTGTGATAGTCGCTGGATCTCTAGAAAAAAGCAAAAACCCTGCTTTACATCGTTACCATTTCGGATGTAATCTGTAAAACGGCCACCCACCTTTATATCACAGTTTTTGGTTGTTGTTGACGAGAGATCGGTTGTAAGCTTTGAAACTAAAGAGTGGAGATAGCTGCGGGTTGGTCTGCGCTTCGTCAAACTGGTGGGTCTTCCTCTCTCTCCTCCCTCTCTGTGCAGCTCGCGCCACAGCTCGTCTGGCGCCAACGATGGAGAAACGGACACACTTTAGGGAACGAATCATTGTAATTTCACCACCGTGGCCTGCTCTACTGCCGCCTACAGCCCAGGAGCAATCACAGGGGATTCTTTATTTGTTGTGAATAATTTGGCGACAATTAGTCAAACTGATAGGGCCTAAATATTTTTTTCATTTGGACACTGGGGCTTCACCGTTTTTTGCATTTGTCTTATTCTTCTTATCTTATTATCTATCTTATTATAACTTAAATAAGTAATTATAGGGCATTAAAAAAATGTAATCCGTATAACCTACTGTGTTTATTACTATACCATACATACCATGCCATACCGTATCATACTATCCTATGACCTAAATCCCTCTATCATCAATCTTAAATGATCCCTCTATCCCAATCGTAACCCTTATCCAATTTTTTTTTATCTTATCTTATGATAACATATTGTAGTTTTACACAATACTATGCTACACTATTTTAAATGTTTTTTTATTATTATTTTGTAAGTAAAAACAGGCTAGAAATCTAAATAAAGGGTTTACGTTTGTATTTGAAGTCAACATAATCTCATGTATGGCTCTTGTTACTAATGGCATGTAAGTGAGTATAAAATGGTAGGCCAATTTATAAAAAAAAAAAAAATGATATTTAGGTTAAGAATACAATAAGGGACATTAGTTTCAGTTTTATTTTACATTTCTTTTTATTTTATTTTTACCTTAATTAAACCACTCTATTGGAATGGCATTATGTTACACCACGCCTTTCACCGGGAGAACTTGTTTGACCAAAATGAACACACCCCATAGCTAGCATACTTTGTCTTACACTACTTCAGAAGGAGTTTCACTCAAGCAGCCCACACTCTCACTCAAGGTATCAGCTGCGCAAGGTGTCCTCTTTCAACAGTGGACCAGTTCTTAATGTATTGTGATTTTGTAAATATAGTAGCATCCAGTATCCACTAGTATCCACACAGCTGGGGACCATCAAACCTAACGACCAGTTTGACCACTATCCATTCCTAATTCAGCCAAAAGAAGAAGAAGAAAAAAAGGAAAATGTCCCACCAGAGTACCCTGGATTTGGACCGCTATAGCAGCCTGAGTAACAGACAGAACCGCCGGACCACCACCAACACCACCAGCACCAAGACCAGGAGCCTGTCCCGGGGCCAGGACAGGACCGGGGACGTCCTGTGTGACTTCTGCACCACCAGAAAGGAGCGGGCGGTGAAGTCGTGCCTGGTGTGCCAGGCCTCCTTCTGCGAGGACCATGTCCAGTCCCACTACGAGTACCCGGCGCTGATGAAGCACAAGCTGGTGAAGGCCACGGGTCAGATGAGGGAGAAGCTCTGCGCCCAGCACGATAAGCTGCTGGAGGCCTACTGCCGCACCGACAACACGTCCGTGTGCGTCCTTTGCATGATGGACGAGCACAAACACCATGACACAGTCCCCGCCGGGACAGAGAGAACTGAGAAGCAAGTGAGTGAATCTCTTAATAACATGAGTACATATTTAGTATGTTTAGCTTTAAGGAGCAAACAGGTGAAGAATACAATTGGTAAAATAAAGCTCCAAATTGTGTGAATTTGAACCTGAATTGGTAATAAATTGGTCATTATAAATGTTTTTTTTTTTGTTCTCCAGAAACAGCTTGGCAATACTCTTCACAAATCTCAACAGAGGATTGACGGGCGAGTGAAAAAGTGGCAGGACCTCAAACAAGCTGTGGAATCACTCAAAGTGAGTGTGATGTTGTCAGCCGAGTCAAGTGTACCCTGTACAAATCGGAGGAACACACGTTCCATCTGATCACAGCAACGAAGTGTTTATTATCTCCCAAGAAATCTCAAATATAATATATATATTTTTTATATATAACTTAACAGCATTCAGCCCAGACCGCCCTGGATGAAAACGAACGGATCTTCACTGAGATCCTGCGCACCGTAGAGAGGAAGTTCATCGAAGTACGCGAGATGATCGAATCCCACGAGAAGATCACTATTTCCAGGGCCGAGATACTGCTTAACCGCCTGGAGGAAGAGATAACCCTGATGAGGAAGAAACACAACGACCTGGAGAAGCTCTCACACACTGACGACCACATACACTTCCTTCATGTGAGTCTGGAGGAGGGGGGAGTGGATTAAAAAGGTGTCAGGAAGAACAATCATAAAGATTGTTCCTAGTTTCATCTTTCCAGTTAGTCTTGTTTTAGAAAGCAGCTTGTGCTGTTTGTTTGTACTGGCACCAACATGGGATTGTTCTCGCCTCCCTTGTAAGTCAATTTGGATGAAAGTGTCTCCGCTATCTAAAAATCTATTATTGCTTTCACTTTGGGTCTCTTCTTGGACCAGAGTTGGCAGGCTCTGTCCGGGCCATCTGGGTATGAGGACCTTAACAACGTGGTAGTAGCTCCCAACTACTCCTTCGAGGCCACCAAGAGAGCCATCGCCACCCTGAAGATGGAGGTGGAGGAGGCCACCAAGGCCGAAACCAGCAAGATCTCTTCCGCAGGTTCCCACATTTCAATGCTATTTAATGTCCTCATACTTATTTGGGTTTTAGTTGTAGTTAAAACAGTTGATCAAATCAAATATGTATCCTTCCCACATAGTGAAAGAGGTGCACATTACAAAACAAGTGGACATGAAGACAGAGAGAGCAGATGACACTGTGGCGGTCAGCGAGCCACGATGGGAACCACAACAACAACAACAACAACAACAACCTCAACAACAACCAAGGACCAGACAAGATTTCCTGAAGTGTGAGTTATAGTTTATTTTCAAAAAAAAAATACATATGTTGTTATTATCAGTGGCTGCTATGCTTTGTCAAACCAACAATTTGTAGGTTTCAACATCTGTGTCCTATACACTGAAGTTGGTTTTGGTATGAAAAATTAAACAACTTTGTTGTTTTAGGTCTAGTGCTGTGTTACAATCAACTAAGCAGCAGTTCAGGTTTAACTTAACAGGATTAGGCTATTGACATGTTAGACATCTTGGACAACTGTAGTGAGACAAAATAAATTACAAAACACCAGAGAAGTAGAAGTATGTCGACCCGTAGAACAGGTCTGAGGAATTGTCTAGAAGCAATCCAAAACCTTTGCATCATCTACACAAATAAACGGTCCATTTGAGGCAAAGCTAGAGTAGGATACACAATAAAAACATTCAGGTTCCATACTTGAATACTTACCAATTATCAAACAAAATGATGTCATACGTCATTCTTGATTGCAGTAGGTCATGTTGACCCTGAGCATTGTTTGTGGTAATTTGGGTTTCAGTCGTGTGACTTTAATAAGCACCTTGAAACAAAACGTTGTTTGTTAAAATAATTTTAGAAAATTATCCGATTGAGTATTAAGTTATAATAAATAATAATAATAACATATAATATAATATAATAATATAACATATCTTAATTATGTTGACCAGTTTCTATCCTTATCCCCAGCCAACAGTAACATCTTGATCTTTCTCACCACCATTGTATTTAGAAATATTGATGATCATTGACACTAATCCAACTGTGGTGTGGTGTGTGGAGGTAGAGAATAATCTTGATCGCCCTCTGGACTCCCACTGTTTTGTGAATGGTGTATTATCAGTAGCACATTGATGGTTGGTGGTGATCGTGATTGTGCAAAGACCCCTAATATTATATAACACTATGAATTGCAGGTTTTTACTATGGCTTATACCTTTGGTATAAGTCATAGTAACAGCCAAACAAGCAATATTCAAAGGAAATTTGAAGGCATATTTTTACTTAAGATTTTTTTATCTCCAGATCTCTTCATAAAATATGAGAACCATGAAAGGTGACACAGATATTCAGGAAGGGCATTGAGCAAGGCAATGTGGTGCTGTCAACATGTTGTTGTCCCCTCTTTTTATAGATGCTTTCCAGTTGATCCTTGACTCAAACACGGTCCACCCTAATCTTCAACTCTCTGATGGAAACAAGACGGCTACCATGGTGCAGAACCGCAAAAACTATTCCAACAGCCCTGAGAGGTTTGACCAATGGCAACAAGTAAGATCTCTTACAACACTTTAGAATTTATTTTTGAACGCACTGGTTGTACATTGTTATTGTAATTATGTAAATGACCAGTAGGTGGCATTGTTTAGCTTGCTAGTTCCACTGACAAATATGAGACTATGTGAAAGTGAAAACACAAAGAAATAACAGGTAGGCCTTTACATGCCTAATGATCTTCTTATTTGCATATTATGACCCCCTAAATAAATTATTATATCATTAATATAATAATAAGTCATTCCGGTTCCGGTACTCTTGCAGGTTCTCGGCAGGGAGAGTGTGAGTGGCGGCCGTTACTACTGGGAGGTGGACTGGAGAGGGACGGAGACGGACATCGCAGTGACCTACAGGGGCATCAAACGCAAAGGCAGCGGCAACGAATGCAGCCTGGGTTGGAACGAGAAGTCCTGGAGCCTCTATTGCTCAGAGTCCAAATACTCCTTTGTGCACAACAATAAGAGCACAGAGTTAGAGGTGCCTAGGTCGTCCCGGGTCGGAGTGTACCTGGATTACAGAGCAGGTGTCCTCGCCTTTTACAGTGTTTCTGAAAGCATGATCCTGCTGCACAAGATCCAGACTTCTTTCACCGAGCCCATCTACCCTGCCTTTAGTGTGTGGGGCTTCGGTTCTAGTATCAAACTGCTGTAGTGCAGGGCAGGCTATGAGGTATCCATTGACAGAGCAGTCTAACTTATTATACATACGGTTGGTTGTCATTTTTTTCTTCCAACTTTTTCTTCCATCATAAATGTTTACTGTTGCAGAAATGTATTTAAAAATGTATTATCATCAGACCCTTTATTGTGTGTCTAGTTGAACAATAACTATAAGCAATTAAAATGTTGTTGTATGTAGGCCTACTGATCGGCGATCTGCCCTACGCTTTTTTAACTTTCAGATTTTATTGTATTTTGTCTATTTATTATTATTATTATTCGTTTTTGGTTCAGTTGTATGAGAATTGATCATCAACGTTGCAATTCTAGTCTTCTGGGATCCGCTGGTGAAGAGTCGGGGTTGGGGGATAATCTGCTAGTGTAGTCGATATGGGGGGAGGAATAACATTTGAATACTAGTGTAAATATACAACTTTGAATAAAAATTGTGGAAAACAATTATATATGTGCTTGTGTTTGTAATTGTAAATATACATGTTTCGGTTATTACCGAGCTAGTCAAGTAAGGGTACTAAACTGTCCGGGAATCTTTATTTAGGTTTAGATTAATAAGGGCTGATCTAAAACCAATCGATGTTCCAAGAAGGTTACTTAAACGATTCCGTTTCACGTTCCCTATAATTTCAAACAGCAAGATCTTCTTAAAATGTCACAAATATCAGATAGGACTTTGGTAGGGTTACCGAAGAGGCGACCAGCAGAACCTCAGAAAATGACACTCAAAAACGAAATCTTCACGTGATAAGACGTTTTTTGGAATATTCATTCGAACAAATACAAAAAAACATGACATGTGGTTTTAAGAATGTTTTTGAGAAGAATCTTGAACAAAGACATCTACACAAACTTCTTAAAAGGTTGTGGGGGGTTACCTGAAAGGCTTCAAGCAGTAAATCTCAGGGGAACGTTATTAAAATAACGTTTCTGCAAGTGGTTATGTGGTACGTTTTGGAAACGTTACTGTGAAAAACAATTCTCCACATCCTTAGAACGCAGTGGGAGGGTGACATATTACACGCACTAAATAGGCTTGAACCAGAAGTCATGCATCACATTTACACGTGGTAACGCACCAGCATCGTGCTGTCATTTCATTGTTAAGATAAACTCCAGATCTGTGGAGCCCGCTAAACGCACAGACTCACGACGGGAGAGCGCCGAGGTGGGGAGCGCTCGTTTGTCACATCGGACGCACCGAATAAACGTATATTCACGGGTCTGCTGCATTCCAAGAGCCATATACAATCCTAATTAAGATGTTTTCATTTTCATATCGTCATATTTAATAAGAAAATATGCAGGCCTATGTGAAAATATGTATAGTGTATAACATGTGATTGCCATATACGCTAAATCTGCAAACAGCTCTTTAAGCGTTCCCCATATTGTAAACTCCAGAGATTGCAGGGATGAGTAAACCCAACACACACCCGTTCTTTAAGAGGAGGAGTTGGCTCTGTTGGCGGCTACATAGTGATGTACCGAAGCAACAGCTTGACTTTAGATGGTATGAAAAACCAAGACATCAATCCCACGGATATTGAAAACATTTTTACAAACGTCTGGATTTTGTTCACTTTCTTGTTACCAACAACACGGAACTAGGACTCGTATCATAGGCGACCACCGGGTATCTCGCCGCTGTTTCCTCTCCGTCCCGGGTAAAGGTGACCATTTGGTTTTCCAGAGGTGTTGAGCAAGGCGAAGGCGAGCCAGACAAAAGGTTTCAGGTCCAAGGGGTCCAGGGGAAAACAACTTGTGGATCACGTCAAGAGAGACCGGGTAAGCACCAATTTTTAAGATCGTTTTCTCCTTTACGGGAATTTTACGTGGATGTTTTTTTTGTTCGTTTACAATAAGTGTTACCCACAGCTGCCGTATAAGATGCAGTGAAATATTACAATATTAATGAAATTTATGTTTTTGGTAGCTCCCTATGAGAACCCCAGCGCATTGCGTAATAGTGCATTTGTAGTCTATTTCAATGTGTGCTTTTTACTGTTTCTCCTGATGATGATGATGATGGTGGTGGTGATGATGGTGACGATGAAGATGGTCATCATCGGTGACACTGGTGATTAGTGACCGATGCCAATTTGTTCCCTCTCACCATCACAGTTCACTCAGGGCAAATAATCGCTTGTCGCCCTGCTGTCTTGATGTCACTCGTCGCTCTCATCTGAATTGGCAAATAAAAGTAAATGGAAACGCAGATGTCACCCGCCTGCAATTAAATGCTAGAACTGGAGCAGCGAGTGCTTGGCTGGCCCAGGAGAAAGAGGAAAGGATTGTTTCGGGAGCAGAGGGTGACTACAGAGGTTGTTGGAGATGTCTCTTTGGATGATCCTCCCTGTGAGCCTCCCAGCCCTCACCATCACCGGGATATGGGTTGTGTAAGTCTCCCCTCTTCCTTGCGTTTGTGGAAATGTGTGTCCATCTATCACTCTCTTTATCTCTCTCATACTCTCTCTCTGTCTCCCTGTCTCTGTCTGTGCTGAAATGCTGTCAAATAATCACGTTCCTCCAAGAATTATTATTATAGATCACATAGTCTGTAATATTTGAACTAATTTGGATCCGTCCCCCTGGTTTCTTCTTGTGGTGTTACCTAACACACAGGGACTGCTACATAGAACAGCTCTCCTGGATCTAGGCAGTGTTTACAGAACCTACACGATCACATCACTCCAAAAAATGTTCAACATATGGATGGCAGAGGCTCCTTGTTGTAACATGACGGTTTATTCAGTGGTATACGCACTGTGCTCTCTTTTTCCATTGATTTGAGTACTAGGGTACCCATAACAGAAGCTTTTTGATGCAATCACCTTTATCTAAAAACCTTCTGGAGGCCTGCACTGGCAAATGGATCATCAGCAGCACCAGCACCTAGTCCAGCGTTTCTGAAACTATAGGCCAGACCCAAAATGGGTCACAATCCAGTTGGAGGTGGGACATGGCGTGACAACTCACCGGAACCAAAAGGTCACAATAGGCTCACCAATTCTGGTGTGAGTGTTGAGAGTGTGTGATGGGCTCCTACAGACCCACCAGAGTTGTATTTTGGGTCCTGAGATGAAAACTTTAAGAGCCCCTGACCAAGATGATGATAACCGCACGTCTTTTTTTATACCCCGGAGGGCTCCTAGTAAACTGTAGGCCTATTACAGGAGACATAATCAGAGGTCTTATAGCCTCTTCCTTGCTCCCTGCTCGATGATCTAAGGGGAAGGTATGCACAGCCCCAGGGAATAGACTCAAGAGTGTTTCCAGATAGTCACTGTGTGTGTGTGTGTGTGTGTGTGTGTGTGTGTGTGTGTGTGTGTGTGTGTGTGTGTGTGTGTGTGTGTGT
>JAOPUD010000044.1:8137022-8151201 GCA_027122715.1 Trisopterus minutus
ACACACACACACACACACACACACACACACACACACACACACACACACACACACACACACACACACACGCACACAGAAGTAATTTAGCAGACACTAAAGCAACTTAAAGGGAATTGAGATATATGTCATTAAGGATCAGGTAGGTAGGTGAGGGATGTTGCTCATGGATGCCCTATACAGGTTAGTCTACTGGCATTTAGGTTACCTTTCAACCCTAACTACTTGACGATCCTGCCTCGGACAGACTGTTTCTTTCTATAGGGAGTGACGTCTCTGGTTGTTTTGTTCCTCTTGTTTGTTTCAGGGTGTACTACTGGAGCACCGCGAGAGGGAATTTGGAGATAAGGTTAATATGCTGGCGTTACTGAGAGCGGCCCGTCAGATCAGAGAAGGTCTAAGCCCTGCCAAATGAAGCTCCCAATGCTGAATAATGGACTGTTTGTTTCATTGTAGTTAGTTTGTTGTTTATGTTAGTGTTTGGAGCATGTATGTAGCAGCATTTGTTCAATGATGTCTTTATCTCACTTTCTCTGTAGGGCCTCAAAAAGTGGGTCAAACCAAACCAAGGGGTGACCTTAAAATATATATCAGTGCCTTTAATGTTTACCTTTTGTAAAGTTGTATCATTCCTTTGCTTATGACTGTGTTTACATGTCACTGTTTGACTACGCTACAAACGAAAGTCAATATTTTAGAATAAATACTATATAATACAAATAATAATTGTAATAATAATTATAAAATAATAATAATAATGCCATGTCCACTTTAACTCTTTGTCGATGTATCTGACCTTTCTTTTGGTTTGTGGTTAATTCCGGTGTGTTTTAATGAAGAGCAGTTTCCAAACTGAAACGGGACTGTTCTGATAGCTGTACACACAGAGCCCAGTAAGTTTAGACTTCATCGAATATAAATAACGCAAATAAACTGTTAAAAGTTATTGCATAAAGATATAAAGACGAGCCCCTTGTTGTTTGTGTGGATTATTATTCATTATTATTCATTCAGTGAATTTGAACATAACTGCTTGCAATACGTTCAATATAGCATCGTGGTACGTATAATTAATACAAACAATAATTAAAGATGAGTTTGTGTATGGAGTCTTGAAGTGTACTTTAATTCACAGAAGAACACATGGTTGAAATGATCCTCCCATTTAGCTCGATTGCTTTTCCCTTGGTTTAGATCGACTAGTACGCCTTCAGGTGTAATCTGATTTGGCTAGCCTATGGATTTGACAGACGGCATCTTCTTCTCCCAATTCGTTTTGTGAGGTACTGCATTAAACTATCACTCTAATATTATATTACACTGCACAAAAATGTAAATAAATTTGTTTTGTTTTGTTAGTTTTTTGGCTGTAAGGTCATATCATGTAGCCACGCTAATGTTATCTTATGTAGCACCTGTAAAGATACAGCTGAACAGTGTGTTGCTACAACAAGATAAACTAAGAGACTGGCTTTAGGTTTTATTTATCATCAACATTTCAACATTAGAATCTGTTTAATGACCGAGACGGCCCCGTAGAATGCCATACCCGTGCGTGTTTACAAGGGATTTAGCATTGAATGTTGCATTTAAGATGAACAAACACATCAAGGTCGCAGCTGAAGTATGATGTAGGACTGAAGGCACAATCAGTCTTCCAGTCCAGTATTCATTAACATAAATCGTAAAATGTATGAATGAGGAAATTGATTATAAAATGTATGAGAGCCACAGTCTAATCCCTGACCAGGCTGCTCTTACCGTCGGTTCTTATCATTGTTTATTCTTTACGCAATAGTGAGTTACTGCTACACCGCAGCCCTGGCACCGCACTCATGGGACTCTAGTTTTTGTTTTGTTTAGATCGTTAAGACTTAACGAAGCGAAGGCGAGTCCGTTTTTCCCTGGATGGCGTAAAAAATGACGTTTAGGTGAAAGTCTACAGATAAATGTGCTAATTTCAGCAGGTTAGACTTTTACGTTTAGGTTAGAGATGAATAAGTTAAGGTTTGGGCAATGGTAAGTTTAGGTATCTATAGATAAATTTGTTAATTGTGTTTTATCACGTTTTCATGAATTTGTCATGCGATACTCGCCAATCCAAGGACTGGTAAACTCCTGTCACTAAAGCTAGTGTCACGGGCAACGAAGGTCCCTGAACGGTCCTGAAACTGCAGCCTCTGGTATCGCAGTTATACTCGTCTCTCAACGGGCTGAACGGAGCCATCGTGTTGTAGAGGACTCTTTGAAGAGGGCTTAAACTCCATCTGGACTTTTTTTTTCCACCACGGAGGCATCAGCAAGTTAGTAATCCGTTTAGACATTTACATTGTTTTATTGATTCGTTATTTTATTTTTTATTAGCAGATTGCTGTTCATATGAACGTCTTTTTATAGTTTCTCTGAGTTAATTCATTGAATGTGCTTTATTAGTTGTGGTATTTTATGGAGTAGTAATAGCCGATGCATTTGAATGATATCTGCCTATATATCTTGCATAGTCGCTTATATATGCAGATGTGTCTTCTATTGTCCAGGGCAAAGATATAGATACATACATAGATATAGAGTACTATATTTATCCCCAAATGGTTATGTTATACAATTATTGATGTTTGTGATACTTGCACAACCACATAATTTATGGTTGGGAACACCTGAAACCGAGAAACTAATGGATGTTTGAGTCAGCCAGAAATATGAAGGCAAACTCAATTATGTCTGGTTTCATTTCTGTTGGCTGGACCAGTCCCAACCGGTTTTCACAGTTTACTGACTTGTTTGTTGACTTAATTGTTGGTAGTTTCGTTACAAATAGAATCATGTTTTTTCTCCACCCTTTTCCAGAGCATACCACAGACACTATCTATGGCACTGGCCTTGTCTCGGTGCTCAGCCACCCTGAGAAGTAAACTATTGTTGCGCTACCCTGCCTTAACTCTGAGAGGGACTCCTCCGATGAGCCAGTCCCCAGCCACAGTGGGCCCCTGTTCTATCAGGGCCCACACTGCCCTCTTTCACCTAAGCAAAGCCACAGCCATCCCTGAACCAAACAAACCCACTTCAGGCAAGACGATACCCTCTTTTCCTTTAGTGTAGTATAAGTTAATCATGTCCATGACCTGCTACCCCTAACAACCATCTCTGTCTGAGTTACCTGGGTTAATTTTTATTTTCTTACAACAAAAAAAAAGAATGAAGACTTTACCTTTAGACATAATTGTTTGACTTACAAAGATAAAATGGGTGTGTCCTAACCATGACCTCTCACCAAGATAGAGATAATATTGCAAATACCTTTTATTTTTCTCCTCCAAAAATAGTCTCAATTCAAAATAACCTGCATGGCCTCTTTCCAAGTCATGTCTTGGGGATAAACTACAAGGAAATATAACAGACATGAGTCACAGCCAGGGATGGCAGTTATTTATCATAATGTACTTTTTCTATTAAACAAAATAATTGATTCCACTTATTGTTTCCTTCCTTCCCAGTGTTATCCTCTGGTCTGGAGGGAGAGCTGTTGGGGATGGGGGTGTGGTCTCTGGGTCTGGGGGCAGTCGGAGCAGCGATAGTGGGCATCTTCTTTGCAAACACTGACTTGTGTTTGTCTAAAGTTGCACAGGCATCGATGGATTACCTGAAGGATGCAGACCTGCAATCCACCACAGAAGGTTAGACATTTTTATGACGTCACATCAAAATTGGGCTTTGGTCGATGATCATATGCCGTTTCTCGACTGATGCAAGATTACATAGCGTGCAAATATTCGTAAAGAGACCATTGTATGTGGTCTTTAAGGCAACACAGCAACAACAACACAGGCAGCACAGAAACATGTTACTTGGCTGTTTGTTCTAAGCACATACCTGACATGACCATACTAATTTGTTTTCTTTTGTAGTTTGGTCAATTCCTGCACATTTTTAAAGATTGTACATTTAACACCCTCGGCATGTTTTGCAAGTTCACAAGACCAAATAATAATACTGTGTGGAACCAAGCTATAACATGGTCTTGTTTTGTTGTCCCGTTCTACCTCAACAGATGGCAGGGTCATCAAGGCCAAGAGCCTGTGGGAGACCAGCGGAGCTGTGGTCATGGTTGTCAGGCGGCCTGGATGATTTCTGTGCAGAGAGGTGACTTAGGCTACATAGTCAGGCTTAGCAACGAGGTCACACAGGCTGTAGCTAACAAACCATCACTCTGTGTAATCTCAATCTCAAAAAATAAGATTTTTCAAATGAGCCGCCATCATTCAACCATCCCAAGTCTGCTCCAGAGGACCCCAGAGGCGAGAGTTTTGTTTTGATAGCTAACAAAATGACGTCACAGGGTCAATTCCAAATGACCACGGTTGCAAGTGCTCACCAAGCTACAGCAGTCAACCATCCCAAGGCGAACAACTCAGGGTTGTCAAACATGGTACACATATAGAAAGCGTGCGTGAGCAGGCCTCTGTAAAGGGAAGTACCTCTTTGGCGACAGGGGCGCCATAACTCACAGCCAAACCAAAACAATCAGCCCAATAGTTTGATCAATCGCTAGTCGAATTCAAAGCAGCCCAGGGACTTGGGACTTGGAGTGCTCACTCATTAGCCTCGATGGCATAAGCATGTCAGCATGCTTGCAGGATGTGGCGCTCACGATGAGTTGGCACAAACATTTTGTTCAGAAAACGCACATGCGGTGACGTGTCTAGTTATTCCTGTTGTATCTTTTCATCAAACGCCCTCTTCCAGAGAAGTGGGTTCATTTTCTTCGCTCCACACTTCCACGTAGGGAGTGGATGGAATGTGCTGGTCTGACTCCCAACGGCCTGTGTGAACTCGTCATGAACGTCCACGGCTTACTCTTAACATAACACCATCATTTCAAGCAGTGTCTCCGACTTAACGTTTTCTGTGTCCTTGTGTATCTTATTGCAGGAGGCCTCTGAGCTGTCCTCTCTGAAGCCTGAGCTGCAGAAGCTCGGGGTCCCTCTGGTGGCCGTGGTGAAGGAGGACATCGGCACGGAGCTGCAGGACTTCAGACCACACTTTGCTGGGGACATCTACATAGATGAGAAGGTACACTATATCTACGTAGATGAGAAGGTACACTATATCTACATAGATGAGAAGGTACACTATCTACATAGATGAGAAGGTACACTATATCTACATAGATGTGACGGTACACTATATCTACATAGATGAGCAGGTACACTATATCTACATAGATGTGACGGTACACTATATCTACGTAGATGATACGGTACACTATATCTACATAGATGAGCAGGTACACTATATCTACATAGATGAGAAGGTACACTATCTACATAGATGAGAACACTACACTATATCTATAACGTCACACTGTTCCTCAAATGTATTTTCCAAAAACGAAAGTAATTTACGGGGGTGGTACCTTGTCTGTTGAGAATGAATCATGCATTCAAAGCTTTCCCCTATCTTGTTCCTCAAACATTCAAACAATGACTGAATATATCTTATCAAACCTAATCTCCCCTTCCTCCTTGTAGAAACATTTCTACGGGCCGCTGCAGAGGAAGATGGGTGGTATGGGTTTCTTCCGGCTGGGGGTGTGGCAGAACTTCATGCGAGCCCGGAGAGGGGGTCACCAGGGCAACATGATTGGCGAGGGGTTCATCCTGGGGGGCGTGTTCGTCATCGGGGCCGAAGACCAGGTTAGCCAATCAAATTTAAAAGTGAATCCGGCATTACGCAAATGCATGCATTTTTTGTGGATGTAGTGATGGTGAACTGTCGTGCGTGTCTGTGTGTTACAGGGGATTCTTCTAGAACACCGTGAGAAAGAGTTTGGGGACAAGGTGGACATGGCAGATATTCTAGAAGCTGTGAAGAAGATCATTCCTGCCAAATAGATTTAAGTTCAATTTAGCAGCTGGCAAGGAAAATCTTTATTTAATTCCTGTGTAATTCATGTGTTTATATGGCTCTTGAATTTTGTTCTGGTTTTGATTTAGAGGTTTTTATTTTGCGTTGGCAGTTTGAAGTCAATTTGTTGACACCTGACAGCATTTTACCACACTGTGAATGCTTCATATTGCTCTGGTTCTCTTTAGTACGTCGACATAGAACCAAAAATACATCTTTCATTTCCAATATTTAATTGCATGTATTGTGACCTTAAAACCAATGCAATATGTGATTCTAGTGGCTGCTTATGTTGGATTACACTTGATACAGATCATTAGTTATTTAAATTATAATTCGCCCTGTTCTGGGTACCCAGGCTGCCGTCCACATGGCAGATGGTGTTGTCAGTCTGTGTGTTATTATGAAAACCTGACTCTTAAAACTCTTCAGGAGACAAGCAGGTTGGATGCTTCCACACACCGGCTCACGTACCGTTGCCATGCCGATGCAGGGCTCTAGGTGCTGCAGACAGCCGATGCATTATTTGGTGGGAGAGATGTTGTCTTCCTGTTTGGTTGGCCGGTCAACTGCAATAAACTCTACACCAAGTCTTACAATGTTGCTTTTTATGACATTTGTCAGATCTTTTTGTTTAACACGTGTCGGACATTGCAGCAAACACTTGAAAATGGATGACAAGTATATCTCCATAAATGTACAGTACAGGGGACATTTTTTCCTTGAGCAAAATACCTTCAACATTAATCATGTATAAAAAACAGATCTATCAACAATCTCTAAAAGATTAGTTTTATGTTGACTGAAGGTAGGTTGTCTTTGAACAAGATGTGCCCTTTTATTTGTGGTAGAGCTGGCTTCTAGGAGACAGACTTGTTTCCTTTTAAGATTAAGCACGCCTACCAAATCCCAAAAAAGTTTCCCTTGATTTTTGAGCAGATTCCGAAGTTAGCCTGACCTCGCTAGACTAATTTGCAAATTGATCTACTTCCACCCATCTAAGACTAATTCCTTTTTTGAACCGCAATGCCCTGTTCTTTGAAAAAGCTGATCTTTATCAATGGTAGACTAAACGTAATATTCCTTTATAATTTCCGGAATTGTTTCTACTAAGTTTGTAGAATTTCTTTTCGATTATAACAAAATAACATGATGACATAGTAAGTCTTTAGTTTCTAAAGACCTCAGGTTCTTATTATCTATTCATATTTTTCATTTTTATTTAGTTTGGGTTATGCAACAAAATAGGGTAGGTCGGACAAACTCCTTATAAGACAGACCCACGGCAAACAAAGATATGAGCCCAGTTAGACCTTCCAGTTAAATATTTTATTCTGTTGCTCTTGGTAAATACACATCAAGGAAGGAAACATCCACAGACAGTACAAAGTCTGGAGGAAGAAACAAGTACTGCACCAATACTGACTGAAGAATGTAACTAACAGGAGTTTTTTTACATATTACGCCATGAAAACAAACAATTTGTGGAGTGTCTAAATATCTATTTATGAAACTTCATTCTGTGAAATGAGTAATTGTGCACTGACTGGAAACTTTCATTGATATGGTTTAAACTCTAAATTACTTTCATCAGACCTAAAATAGATTTAGTTCCTTCCATATCTTTACCTGAGGATTATCATTGTGGTTGGTAAATTTTCAAATATAACTTCGGAACCAACTACTATTTAGTATCACAATAGTTACGGGGTAACCCCATTCTAGTGAACATAAGCCATGCCATTACATGAGGGAAGGTCCATTATGATAAAGCTCACGCTAAAACAAAGTCCATCTGAAATCCCTCAACCCTGTTAACGATTCATACTGGTTTCATCTTTGGTATTGGGTGCAGTGGGTTACCATGGTATCCTACTGAACGGCCCGAAGTATTCCAACACGACTGCAACCAGTTTGTCTGTGATATATCATTGTACATAATGTCCATCGGACATCTAGGAGAATGCACAATCTCAGAAAATACTGTGCACTCAATTGCACCAATGGGTCAAAAGTAATAGAAAGCTACTCGTTCGTCATTCCTCAATATATTGCTTGTGAGCGCTGGTATAAGCTAGCGTATAGCCCGTTTAACATTGTCAAGCACAGTAATCATACAACACAATTTCCAATACATATTTCATAAAGCAGTCAACAATAGAACCCCTCTTAAAAGCCACCTAAAAGCTTCTAAAGCAGCACAGCAAAGGTTATAGTGCAGTTTAACCCAAAGCATAAAGCAAAATCAGCAACGACAATACAACATAACACACACACACACACACACACACACACATGAATAAAGGGAAATCTAACATATTGCATGTAGTTGAATTATGAGTTAAAATATGTACTCCTTTAACACTGTCCTGAACTTCATGTAGTTATAAGAAAATGTTTGTCCCGAGCACTTAAACGTACAGATGGGAGAATTAACAAGACATAACTAGGTAGATAACCCTGTTTGATAGCAACTTCAGTCCGGTTAGGTAGTACACCCTACCATCTATTCAAACTCAAACACATACACAAACATCCATAGATTTCAGGTGACAGGTGTGCATATATAGAGGTTAGAAGGGCACAACACATCAACTAAACTACCACTCTAGTATCAGAATAAATGTTACCACTGTGACCATGTTTATTTATCAAAGCATGGTAACGCTGACAAAAGTAACTCAATTTACATTTGAGTTACAGCAGAAGCCATTACGCCTCACTCATTGTTCTGTTGCATAGACACACATACACACTATACCATATACAAATACATGGATGCCATTCTTGTAGCAGCAGAGTGGACTGATTTCAGACACATGTGTGCTCTGCTGCCATCTGGGGGACAAATATGCAACTCACGGTGCATTGGGTTTTACTCACAGCTTGCCTTGTGATACCTGTGGGGTGAGCTACACCTTTAGCATTTAGCCGGTACACAGTACATTCTGCCCCATGAGTTACAGTCATCAACAACAATCAAGTAGCTCGTCCATATTGCCGTGCAGTTCAGTAAACCTCGAGTCAACCACAAGGCCTTGAAGTGTGCCGGACAGTTTGGCATCGTCGTGGCTACAGTACATAAACTTTAACGCTGACATCTTGCACCCACGTATGGGGCTACTATAATAATTACGTTTTATATGCGCCTAGCACCTGCATAATAGAGTAAAATGGCGAAGGAGTAAGTACACTTCAGAGGAGTCATAAGCTGCTGGGGTTACTAGGCTTGGTCCATTTTGTGCTAATGAAATGTGCATTTTTCTTTTTCCCCAATTGTGATAAAAAATGGTGAATGTGCTTCAAGCAGCGCAAAAATATATGATTGGAAAGCTAAATAAAGCAATGATAAATGGCATAGGGTTGCAAAGTTATATAGACGGTGACAAACTGAAGCCAGTCAGAAACTACAACTCTGAATTGGACTTACTATGGTTCACTCAATTCACAAAATCAAAAAGTATTTAATGAAATCTGATGGGAGTGGAGGCATTACTAATCTAACCGTAGAGAGGAGATAACACAAGATCGCACAACACATAACAAAATAAAGAAGGAGTGTCGGTTAGCCTTGAGAGTATCAAGTACTAAGGGAAGTGGGTGTCAAGGACTCCCTAGACATCCATCTGTTTTCAGTAACGGTGAAACCAAAGCACTCTTCAAAACTCAACCGCTATCTCTACTGTGACCCTTTGCACTTTGGAGCACCCATAAAAAATATAATAACTAACAATACCAACACATAACACAGGAGACTAAAGCGGAACAATCAGCATGAACAGAGTTTCCCCTGCCTTCTGAATTGTGCCCTAAAGAGTGTTGGGTAGTAGTAGGCTCAGCCAATATGGATCTGTGCGTGTAGAGCCCACGCTTTAGTGTGGTTGTGTGAGTGTGTTTGCGTCGGTGGTCCTACAAGCCCTTGTTGAAGTAGACGGTGGTGGTCTGGGGGCTGATTTCTCGTATCCTCTCCTGCAGTTCTGGCTCCAGGCTGCTCACACTCATGGAGCTATGAGGACATTGACAGAGGCAGTCGATCAGAATGAGCCCAATATCTCTATCTGACTTCAAGACCACATGACTTTCACTATGTGACTTGAGTGGATCAAGCATTTCCAGCACAAAATCTTTCAATGGAACTGCAGCACACCCACCACCCCTCCATTATTATTAATGACATGCTTTTCAGTGGCACCCCCAAAACTTTCATTCGTGAAGAATTAGAGCAGAATTAGGTGCATGATTATCTAAGAACTTCTTATTTGTATTGAAACACTCCATTACATGCCTTCTTTATTCTACCTTCTCTGGTATTCTGTTTGTACTGTACATGCTGAGGGAGGGGCCGGTACATACCTCTTCTGGGGGAACAGGGCGCAGCACAGTGGAGTGGCAAACACCAGGCTGGAGAAGAGGAAGAACACACAGAGTGAGAGGTCGTACGCACTGTAAGCCAGGAGGATGGTATACATCCCTCCTTCTACCATCTTTCAGAGGCGTGTGTTCCACTACTTACCAGAAACCCACCAGTCCCACCTGGATCGGAGCGTTAAGCAACGGGTAACGCTGAAGGAGAGGAAAACACAGAAAAACGATATTTAAACACGTGACACAATGAATTGGTTTGACCAAACATCCCTTACGAGAGAAGGACGAGTATCGTAGCGTTATTCTGGTCTACTGCAACACAATTTCTGTTCCCTTACTTCCTGTGAGCTGTGTATGCCAGTTAACAGTCCCCTGATTTAGAAGAATAAGATCTTTTTTTTTTTTTTTTAACCAAGCAGTATCTGAAAAATGATACGGAAATGTGCGTTGTCCATCTCGCCTCTTAACCCTCGTCACTGAAGCAGTCATGGAAGTCCCGCACTTTCACGCTCACAGAGGACACCGATTTGAGGCACCCCGTTTCAGGCGTTCTGCCATAAGATTAGAACGATCTTATCCATTGCCCGCCTACACACTGGCCATACTCTGCATGTGGATCAGAGCTCGTCTGACTCGTTGAGCACACATTTCTGCATTTCTGGTTGAAAAGATGATGGATGTTTGCGGAATGTGGCTGGAATGAGAGGTTGGGTCCCATGCTCACCCTCATGAAAGCCTTCTTCTCAAGTGCGTTCATTATGACAGGGGGAATAGCTGTGAAAATGGAAAGAAAAAGGACACATCTTGAACAGTGGAAAAATGGGTCTAGAACCCAAACAACTAATACAATATATAGTATTTGCCCCTTAAGATTTAGCTATTCTTAAACATCTATCTTAATCTCAATGAGACTTACCCTTATACATGAAAGTCAAAGGGAATTTTATTTTAGGTAAGCTGCGTACATCAGGAATCAAACTGTTTTTGCTATACAATTTTAAGCTCATAACTCATGATCCCGTTAGACTATCCAACGAATCCCGGGAGGGGACCACATAAAGAGGAGTTAGTCTTACCCATGGCTGGCACCGCCATGCCGATACGGGACACGATCACCTGGAGGATGGCCTGCTTGGCGGCGCCCGGTGACTCTCCCAGCCGGTTGTCGTTCTCGTCAGTCACCGGGATGCCGTACTTCAGTTCCCTAGGAGACGGGTGGACGGCGGGGGAAGATTAGAAAACAGTCCGCTTCAGTCAGCCAGGTGTCAATCAAGGTGTCACAAGTGAGCTTGTTGCAGTTCAAGTTATTTTATTAGTCAAATGCACAACATAGCAGGCAAAGCAGTCATAGCTGGCATGTTGTGCATTAACTAATAAAATAACTTTACAACTTTATAACTAACAAGCTCACTTGTGTTCCAAACAAAAGCTACCTTGATTAACCAGCCTTGAATAGTCTGTTAATATTACAATAGTTAATTGTCCGTGGTACTGTAGCGAGAGGGGAACACAGCCTGCGGGGCATTTGATCAACGAGCTTTTGACGACAGAGGACCGGGTCGGGACTCACCTCTGCCTCATGAAAGGGATGTTGATGCAGTTGGCGGCGGCGACAGCGACGAAGGGAACGAAGCGGCTCATGATGGGCGGCAGACGCTGGGGGAGAAACGGGCACATGCACAACATGACGTTTCACATCGCCTGCGGTGGAGCCGCTTCAGTTTAGTGCGGTTGTTCATGGTGTGGGGAGGACCCAAGGCATTACCGTGGCCATAGATTTGAAGCCTAGGGCGGTGACCACTGCTCCCGTCGTGGCGCATACATAGGCGGCGCCCAGCTGACTGAGAGGGACGAGGACAGACACGCGTTAGCAACAACAAAAACTTCCAGAGGCTTATTTTACATTATCTTATTATGTTTTATACGCGGCAGTTGGTGAAAACATAAATGTGAATGAATACATCTCTAGGCATAGTGGGCCCCAGTGGGGGTCATTCAATTCAATCTGCTCTTGAAGAATAAAAATGGCTCAACTGTGTTACAAAATACAAATGTACTTTATATGCATATTATTATTTCTTCTCTTCACCTTAAACAACATGTTTTAAGTGCAAACTTGTACATTTGACAGTTTAAAGTTGAGCTGTAAACAAAACTGTCACAAGTCTCAAAGTGCAATTTTGAAATTAGAAAGTAATTGCAAGTTAAATTGTACTTGAACTACAACTTTCCATCACTGCAAATTGCATTAAAAAAAAATAGATCTCATGCCCCATGAATCGATATCGCAAAATGTAAATGAAATCGATTCATAATCTATTCAATAATTTTTTTTACCCAGCCCTAATTGATTATCAAATAAAGTGGTATATTATTTCACAATAATCTTGCCAAAATCAGGGGGGGTTGGCCAGGTGGGCAAAGATAATGGGCCGACCCTGTGGTCGGATTGTTGTAGTTTGTACAGACTAACAGGCTAATAGAGGAACGATTTGGTAGAGGGATTACTTCACGGTCAGGGGGGCGTCTCCACTGCGATTGGTGTAGTTGACCACTGCGTTGAAGGACTGGTTGACCCACTGCCAGAACACCACCGCTGGCGTAGTCCTGACCAATGAGAGCAAGAACACATTCAGGGAACACTGTTTGCACCATGTTGTGTGCTTTCAAACCTACTGGTGTGTGTGCTTTGAATGCCAAGGACACAACAGGAAGGATTTTGGCCTTGCAGAGGTTAGCGGCTGTCCATCAAATTTAAAGTATGTGACTTTCATCGACGCCAGCAATAGCAACTGGGATGTCTTTGACCTCCAGGTCGAAACATGGAAAACAGCAGGTGTTTCAGGAGTTCATGGTTAACAAACATGCTAAATTTCACTACCGCCATTTTATTAGAATTCAGTGGTTGATGGTTATACAATCCCTAAAGAGGAACAGTGTCCTTATGCCAAAAACAATATCAACAGATAGACTAAAAACAATACAAAATGGAAGCTATCTCGATGTCCTTTTCTAATTTACAACAAAAAGATATTGAGCATACTAGTGAGTTATAGTTAGGAGAAATTAGAAAATACTGAGCAGTCTCATAAAGAGCTGCAGTATTCAGAAATATGAATCACAGACGGCAGATGAGTTCCCAGTTACCTGTAGAAAGTGAGCATGGATCCAGTGATGGACATGTTCATTGGCACCTGAGCCGACATCCGGCCAATCACAACCATCTTCTCCCCGGTGTCAGGGTGGAAGGCAGAGTCGTAGACATACTTGGCCTTCCAGAGAGAGTCCTCCGTAAGGCCTGGCTTCACGATCCCAGCTCTGGGTGGACAACAAAACCTCTGGTTAAATGCACAATCTAGTCCTAGATCTGGTTCATTATCAGAGGTAGTTCACCCAACTTTAGCTGTATCACTGTTTTTACTAAATATCTCATAGACACTATTCAGCATGAGGCAGGCCTTTTGGAGCTATAGCTTCTGCATTGGTTTTCCATAAGGAAATGTATGGTACGGTAAACAGATGCTATGATCTGCAGCCAGAATTAACTAAAGGGCTCATTAAATACATTTAACATTAACTCTTTCTTGACTATAGACATGCATTTTTTGATCGAGTCATCAGTAAAAGCAAGGTTAACTGCAAGACACAATGAAATAATTGTTTGTTTGATTTTCTAAATAATAAGCCCACAGCACAGTCAGTTATCAAGAACAGTCTGTTTTACAAACTTGACTTTCTGGTGCACATGCATCCAAAACACATTCCCTGTACGTCACCCTATATGAATTCAATAAAAAAAAGCTCAGGAACAACAGGTTTTTACATAAATCCTTACAACATGGACACACACACACACACACACACACACACACACACACACACACACACACACACACACACACACACACACACA
>JAOPUD010000044.1:8412227-8424283 GCA_027122715.1 Trisopterus minutus
TCTCTCTCTCTCTCTCTCTCTCTCTCTCTCTCTCTCTCTCTCTCTCTCTCTCTCTCTCTCTCTCTCCCCCCCCCTCTTCATGCAACACACGCAGTATGCAACTGAAGACGACCATTCCCGCAATAATGTTTTGCATCTCTTTTTCTAACAGGCTAACAACGAGATCTAATCCCCCTGCCCCTCCCCCTCGCTGAATAACCATTTAAAATGACTGAAAGCTCAACTTAACTAAATAGCCGCTTTTCCACCCGTGTTAAATCCGTATATAGATCAGGCTGGGAACCCTTAATAAAAACTATGTTAAAAAAAAAGTTAACAAGGATTAAGAAATGTACTGTATGCGTTACACCTGCAGGTACTGTATTATATATTGGTTTTGAGTTCTGTACAGGATTTATTGTCAATACTGTGTCTTTATTTTTCTCTTCTTCGTTTTCTTGACATTTGAGTTCTGTCCTGCTATAATTGATGTACCTTTTAGAACATTTTATCCTTTCTGCTCAGTGAGATTTTTAATTTCCTCTTTCGACGGAGTCATCGCGTACGAAAGAAGATTGCATAGTGTTTTACTTTTTGGTTTAAAACAGCACTAAATTATTTTGTGGAGTACTGTGGGACGTGTTCGCTCTCACTCCCTCTTGCCTTTTATTTCTTTCTCTAACTGTTCGGTTGCTCCCATTTTGTCCGCCTAAGGAAAACACAACACTGTCCCGCCAGCGTAGAGTCCAGCCGTGTTTTCAGCTCACACTGAACATGGTTTCACTTTATCGTTTTTATTTTCTTCTTCTTCTTTCCTCTCCTCTTCTTGTTTTCCTCTCGGCAGCTGGTAGGGTGACATGAAGAAGGCCCGCTGCAGTTGCACAACTTTTCCAGGAGTAATTCTATATTGGACATGAGAGTGCGCACATCACTTTTCTTTCATGTCGGTCGGTAAATTTCCTTTTTTTTTTTTTTTTTTTTTTTTTGAAGCAGGATTTGAATTAGTATTCTTTAAGAGACAGAGAACGAGGCAGAGACCGAGAAAGAGACCGAGGAGGCCAGAAGGTCCAAAGGCATGCCGATGCAAAATAATCAATCATCATAATGGATTGGGAAAGGAAAGGAGACTCTCTCTTTCTCTCTCATTCTCTCTCACTCTCTCTCTCCCTCTTTATCTCTCTCTCGTTCTCTCTCTGAAGAGCCTATTTCAATCGCTGCACCAGTGTTCCAATGCAGCTCCTTTTTATTTTCATTTTATTTTCCTTTTGAAATCCCCATGCTTGTTTAATATTTTTTTATTTCTTTTTTTTAAGCATATTTGGTTATATTTATTCCATTACATTGTAATGTGCTGCTTTGTAGAGTTTGAGGCGTGCACTTTGTTGCAGAAAATAAAAAGGATTTTATTTGTTTGTATTCAATACCTCATATTCTTGATTGTTCGTTCCTTAACCCCAGACATGCATTGTTGTGTCATTGTGACATTGAAAGCTTCCCAGGATGTTCCTGGGTTTGATGCCGAATGTTCGCAGCCTAGCCTGTAAGCAGATTTGAGCAAGATGCCCTAACCCTTTACCTGCTCCTCAATGACGTGTATGAATTCACTGTCATTTGCCTTGGATATAACCTCCTGCCACATGACTCAACTGTATCGACGATGTGTGCCAAATAGCTATGAGGACCTCCACCTGCTCTTTTACACATTAGCATTGCATGCTACGTGACGCTAGCTGGGCAGCAAAGAAGAGATGTAGCAGCCAGATAAAGACGTGTGATGATAGAGATTTTATTCACTCCAATAGTATGGTGTTAGTCAATTACTTTTTAAAGATGGCACAACTGCATACATGTATAAGTTAATATCATTATTTTGTCCGGTTCCTCATTCGGCTTTCAAAGTCATGTGAAAATATTTTAAAACACATTCAAAAGGTTCCTTTAAATATATGTTATGAAAAACACAGTGTTGATATGAACGTTTTCAATACTTAAAGTGTCGTACAAACATTTTACAATAATATGCAAGGATATTTTAGAAGGTCCTTACAGAAGATTGCTTTTATTTTCCAAACTTTAAACATAATATTAAAAGAATTTCCTTTTTCCCTAACAAACATTTATCAAACTGCCTTGGTCCCTCTGAAAACTTACAAAAGTTTCATTTATAAACCATGTATCGCGCACAAAGAAAGACATAAAAATGTAAACAATTCATTTTGGCCGATAGTTTTCTTACCTGGTTTTATCTAACGTGGCGGTATATTAAAAAGTACTATTTTAATCTTCCCTTGAGAAATATGCAATCGTATAAAGTGTTAAGTCACGTGAATGGTTAAACAAAAGATCTGATGTACAACAAAAAAACAAAAACAAAGGCAAGATACAATGGATTAAAAAAACTGGACATTTCGAGCGTTGTGTTGATCAAGATGGCTTGTGTGTGTCCGTGGTCATGTGTTTACGCTTGGGGGGGGGGAAAAAAACAATCAAATCCTAACTTGAGAGACAAGCGTTCATGTATCACTATAGCCGTGTGTTGATATTAACGTGAAAAGTTGAATATATAGCAGGAATCGAACACAGTAATGCTTGTCGTTCTCAAGTCAGGATTCAACCGATAATACCTTTCTCCCACCATTGACACCCCTATTAACACAATCTACAAACATCCGGCTTCCAACTGTACAACGATCGCTCACTCCACCAACTGGGGGGGGGGGGCGTGGTTAGGGGATGGCAGATCCTCCCATCAGGTGCTCAGGTCGATGACCAGGTGCTCATAGATCTGCGTCTTGCCCTTGAAGCTGGTCGCCAACAGGAACTGCCGGTTGTCTATGGAGATGGGCGAGAAGGCCCGCGGCGCCTGGATGTGCAGCTCCTGGAAGTGGACGAACTGGCCCTTCTTGGCGTCCCAGCGGTACACCCGGGTGAAGGAGTAGTCGCTGCCCAGGATGGCGTACTGCCAGCTGCCCACCGTGAAGGGCTGGAACACCATGGAGCCCCGGGAGGGCATGGTCTGCAGCTCGCGGAACAGGGCGCCGTCCCACCGCATCACCTTGGAGTCCCCGATGAAGCGCGTCAGGCACAGGTACAGCTCCGTCTTCACCTGGAAGTGCTTGACGGCGTACACGTCCTCCATCTCCGGGATGTCGGTGCGCCGCTCAAACTGCTTGCTGCCCTTGTTCCACTGGTAGATGACGGGCCGCTGGGAGCTGCTGGACAGGATGAGGTGGGGCTTGGAGGAGATCTCCACGTACTCCACGTCCGTGTCGCGGTACCACTGGTGCAGGGACTGCTGCGTGTAGAAGCCGTTGCCGTTCCACTTGTACACGGTGGTGGAGCCCGCCTTGGAGCTGTCGGCCACGACGAAGTAGGACTCGCCGTCCACGCGGAAGGTCTCCACGTCGTTGGGCTTGCGGATCGTCAGGATGTCGATGTCTTGCATCTTGATGAACTTGTTGGCCGAGGTGTCGCGCTTGTAGATGTGCGAGCCGCCGAACAGCTGTGCCACGATGATGAACATCTGGTCGTCAATGACCAGGGGTTTGCACACCACGGTGGACGTGCCTAAAAGGGGGGTTGGGGGGGGCAAGAGAGAGAGAGTGGGTTTAGGGATCACTTCATGTGTTTCCGACCCGTGTTACCACCCAGGGTGTGTGTTTGTGTGAATGTTCTTGTCATGTTTTGTGTTTTTTTTTGTGAATCCCTTCTGTCCTGTACTTTTTTCGGTTTCCAGTTTTTTTTTGTTGCTGTTGGGGGTTCATTGGTTAATTGGTTGCATTGGTTAATTGTTTGTGTTGTGATGATTGCTTGGGCAGGTTGCAGCTGGCATATCCAGGCCAGTGTGGAGAGACCAGTTTCCACTTCCATGTCAGCAATGTCGTGTGTGTCTTTCACCCGTGTTATTTTGTTATAAACACATATATTCTTTCAATTAACTGTGGGCAGCTGAGGAGGAAGTGGACAATTTGAGGTTGTGGCTGTCACCCCTGGGTGGTCGTTACAAAAGTGAAGCTGTCAACCGCACCACATCAACAACCGCTTATTTCCTTCGTCCATGTTGTCATGGTGACCCAGTGACTTACTGTCGATGTCATCGAAGTTCCGGAATACCATCTCCACGTGATCCCACTCCAAGAAACTACATTTCCCAATGAACGGCTGGGCGAACACCACGTACTCATCGCTCCCGAAGGAGAAGGACTCCACCGACAGGGACTCAAACTTGAGAGACTGGTAGGAAGCAAATTCTGTAGAGAAATCAAACAAACTCATCTTAAAACCATTCTTTTCACAGGACCAACATATAAGTTGTAACCACTAACTGTGCGCCACTTGTATTTGAATTTGAAAGCATGCCGGGAATTTCAGCACGACACCCATTTGTTTACATTCATAATACTGGAAATGCTAGGGTTTTCATTAGTGGGCAATCGGCTCAACACTGTGTTACCTTATACCATGAAAGATAAATAAATAAATGCACTCAGGAGCAGATATTGACTGTACATGTAACAATTCTAGTATTGTATTAGTTATTAGGGAACCCAGCCCTAACCTTCTCCTAAATGACATTTACTCCTCAAATCAAGTCAATTTGGATAAAATCGTGGGCTAAATCACTGAAGCATAAAAGAAAAAGGATATCTCTGACATGCGGCTGCGCGGTCAGGCCTCCTGTGGTAGCTCACCGGTGGTGATGCAGTCGAAGGACTGGGGGGACAGGTCGTTGATCTTCTTGTCCAGCTGGGACTCGGGGCCCTTGCAGTAGATCTGGTCCACGGTGGCGTTGGTGTGGACCATCCACTCCACCAGCCACTTGAGCTTACAGTCACAGATGAACTGGTTCCCTCGCAGGTCTCTGGCGGTCAGGAGGGGAGGGGACGCCTTGTAAATCAACGTGTATGTAATAATGTAGCGCTAATGCGAGTGAGTGGAAACGTTTAAACCTTTTGGATAGCGTGGATACAAAGCGAATATTTGATTATTTATGGGGATGCTCAAAGGATATAACAAAATGAAAGGCCACAAATGTATAAACACGACAGAAAATATCAACAAAACGTGTCTGTTCTCATGGTGGGGGGGCGGTTCATTTGGAGATCCGCAGTCAGTGAGTAAAGCTCCATCTCTGGTAAATGGTTTAATGATTCTAAATAAATAAAAAATAAATATAAGTTCTAAAAAAATAAATAAATCTAGTTTCAAATCAAATCAAAAGCAAAACAACCACAAAAGGCTTCATAATGTCTGTCCTCATTGCTGTCACTGAGTTAAGAGCGGTATCTGGTGCTCTGGTGATTGGGCACTAATGGCATTCCTAGATCTAATACTGAGTCCTAATACAGTGGGCTGTTCTTGTGTTGGCCGGTGGTAATGGTCAAGCTATACTCAGGGGACATGAGGGAACCGGAGGAACAGGCCCTCACGCAGCAGGCCATCGACCCCGCCCCATCTGTCTTCCCCAGTACCCGAATGCAATATTAATAAGGCTAAATGTAGTCCCTGCCCACACATTATTCAAGACTTGACTGCAGAGGAGTACTGAGAGATGGTCTATATTTAGCCCCCTGAACGGAGAGGTTTGCTGGCCCTAGAGCTCTTCTCTTTGGTGCTTTGTAATGATTTGAATGTCAGATGCGGTTTTTTTTTAAGATACTGTATATGGCAGAAGCCGCAATGGCAGTGGTATGGCTTTGTTCTCAAAGTCGCTGTCGGACATATTTCAGAGCTATGATTTCATTAGAAATACCATCGACATCTGTCAGCTATCAGTGAGTTGAAATGCTCTGTTCTTGTTATATTTGCTCTTGTTCGCTGTAAGTTTCCCTCTGTTAAGAGACTCTTTGGATTTTACACCGATCCTCTGCTAATTTCTGCCCAATCTGGGCATCGCTAACTTGATGGGGTCAGGGAATCCAGATGCCAGCCAACACAGCATTATCAAAGCTCCACCACTAAACCGTAAATGCGGCTCTTCTCAATGGTGGAGAAACATCAGCTTGAAGTCATGTGTACTTACACTTTGGTTAGAGCCTCGAGACCCTGGAACATGTCTTTGGGCAGAGTCTCCAGGTTGTTGTAGGCTAGACTCCTGTAAGAGAAAGGAATATAGCATGTTATCTCTCCATTGTCTCGTATAGTTTCATACCCATCATCTCATCTCGTATCTCAAACCCTTTTATTTATCCCTAACCCTTTTATCATGGAACTATGTCATCTAACCCTTACATCATATAATGATATAGCATATCGTATCATAGCATATTACATAATAGTTTGTATGATATTTCCCTCGAAATTCCAAATATCAACTTGTATAAAATATTTTCATGTCAAATGACCATGTTATTTCATCAAATCATATCTCATATATCATACCCTCTTGTACTACATTATATTGTGTGCCCATGTAGTTTGTGGTTCCCGATTGCAGGGCAGAGTGTCTACACATGTTTTGTTTGTTTGCTGGCAGTAAAACAAGGCTACGTGTTGCAGGGCTGTAGTACAGACTGCTACCCAGGAGACTAGCAGGCATTCACTAATTACAAGTGTAAAAAAACAATCTTTTTTTTTTACATGCCGTGTTCGTAATTAAGTGTAAATATCAAGGGAGGCCTAAAGTTGTGCAACTCTTTCACACTGAAAAGGTATACACTGCTTTTACTACAGTACAGATGACATAAAGTTTAAAAGCATTTATTTTAGTGAGCACACACTTTGATGTAGAATGTCTGTCATTGTTAGTCAGTTTTAAGTGAGTGTGATCGGCTCTACTTGGGAGCATTAAATACAGCTGTGTGTGCTATTAAAATAGAAATCCCTGTGTGCCAGTAAGAAAATGTGGACCACACAAATGTTTCCCAGTCATGGTCAGTAACAATAGCTCAGTTCCTTCAAGTAAAATGAGGGCAGACTGTTATGCTCCTATCCTCGTAGTTACACCACACGGCTAAGAATAAGTCCTTTTTCAACACTGTTCATTTTATGTTGCCACTTAAAATGAGTACTTAGCATTGTGTAGCATCTTATCCTAGCTATATTTGATGTATAGGGGAATGGGTTAACCTAGCAATTTCTAGTGCTTGGCACTCTATGAAAATCCTTACTGTACAGACAGCAATATATTGTTTCTCTTTCTTCTGACAAATGTACTTATTTTAAATTGCTTTGGATAAAAGCGTCTGCTAAATTCAATAAATGTTAATGTGTTAATTTGTATAGGTCTATTGAGTTGTTAATAGGTCTATACTCACAGATGCACTAATGTTTTCAGCCCGCGGAAAGCATTAGGTGATATAGACTTGATTTGGTTGGCTTCGATGAATCTGTAGAAAACACAGAGCAGATGTTTAACAAAAAAAGCACTTTAAGTTCCTGAAGCGTTTCATTTTAGTATAGTAATTTATAGTATAGTAGTTTCATATAGTAATAGTAATGAATAACAATATGACTACTCACAGATACTCCAGATGAGGAAGGCCCAGAAAAGCATCTTCATTGATGGTGTCAAAAGTATTGGCTGTGAAAAGACTTTAGATACAAGCGCATGGAAGGAAGTCATTTTTCTTCAAAATCTTTTTTTTTAAACAGATGATGTTAGGCCATCTGAAAAAAATAGCCTGCTTTATGTAAAATAGCCCTATCTAAACTTGCAATTTAAACTGACTAGTTGAAAAAGAAAAAAATGGATAAACCAATACTAGGCCTACATCAAATATTTCAAGAAGAAGAAGCAGCCTAACTGAAATACGACATTGTCATTGTCAGACTGTGTGATTTAATATCCCAAGGTAAATACTCCAGCTCCTCCCTAAGAGAGAGAGAGAGAATGGGGTCCCTATTCATGAAGGGATTCCTATCACTGGGACAACCACGCTTTGTTTACCATCCTACTATAACTGACAGCTACCTCAGCCTGAAAACACCGGTTGGACTGCAGCCTATTAATACGCTCTCATAACGTAGCCTATATGACATCACATCGTGGTGTGTGCATCAATGTGACGAGCCATGAAGGGGAAGTGATACCAGCATTGCTATGATTAAACGAAGGCGAGGGGGAGCAGGAAACGTCTCTGTCCAGTTAAACATGGCGATGGACACATCGCAGGGGACCTTCACGGCGAAACAAAGACACAAACACAGGCGAAGGGCTCTCACAGCAAATGCAGAGCAGGCGTGTGGATGAAGCTCTCTTTGGGGATCTCCGTGAACGCGGACTTCACGAAGGATCTGTTGGAAAGCAAAATTACAAAGAAACCTTATCTTTTTATAACATCATAATATTGCCCGGTGCTGAACTCCAATACAAAACATCGCGGTTGGTAGTTGTAGAGTATAGCCTATAATGCATTTAGTCCCATTTTTTTTTCTTTCGATTTACAAGCACAGCAAACACAGCAAAAAAAAAAAAAACGATGAACGTACGGTGACACAAAGCAAAAAAAATAGTATCATATTGACAACGACTTACAATGAAATGACATCAGGGGGAAAGCTGCGAGGGATCAAACCCGCGCTCTCGCACAGCGCGTTGTCTTTGGTGCACGTACACGCCGAGGGGCAGCGGGGCTGGCGGGCGCGCTTGCCCTCCGCCGCGAGCAAAAGCGCCGCGACCACCAGCCACACCAGATGGGTCTTGGGGGTCTCCTGGCTCTCGCGTTTCATCCTTGCGACGGTGAATCCTCCTTTGCCTGGGCCGAGACGTGCTGCGCGTCGAGTAATCCTACACACATGTAAAACGCCACACACACACACCCTCGCCCGTGTTGTCCCCCACTTCTCCAAAAGAGGGCCAGTCGACACCTTTTTTTTCTTTTTTCTTTTCACCAGACGCCGTCCTTGTTGTTAAAAACGGCAAGTATCGTCTGCCTGGCTGTCCCCCGCTACACTTCCATCCGATGAGTCCCTTGTCCTGTTTTATTCTGATGTTATTATTCTCAAAAATACCACTCAAAAGCAGCCCCTCTGGAGAAGGTATACAACGATTAAAAGGCGTTGTAAATGCCCACAGCCTTCAGAAGATGTCCAGTCTGGCACGGGGACCAAATCGGTGTAGGGGCAGGTGCGAGTCACGACAGGGGACCAGAGGGAGCGCCTCCATCCAAAACCACGCCTATGCCGAACAGGAGCGATGGTCATGTTCTGGGTACAATCCGCCTAACATGGCTGTCATGGGTTTACTGGTGAATCAGCTGGGAAGTGAGGAACCCTTTAGTGAGCCAGCAAATGTGCTGCTATTGCGCAGAACCTGCCTCTTCTTTTTGCGTATGCGCGAGCGTCAGGTGTGTAAGGTAAATAAACAACAAATAAAGCAAATAATACTTTATGACTTTTGATAATGATGACGTTAACGATGATTATAATACAATATATGATCATAATATAGATATCAATATGTTAATAATAATCATCAAAATATGATTATGATGGACGGTGGACGTTTAGTGATTCATACGCCATATTCTTGATATTGATTCAAATCTGTGGTTTGGATTGCAATAGGGGGACGGCTTTTAAATTAACCACTTAGTTCTGGTATGCAAAAGTTATAAATGCGATTGTGGTTGCACATGCGATTGCAAGCCGACCTTTTTAATAGAGTGATGGAATGAAAGCCACTCTAGGGCCGTCGTATTACTTTGTCCGGCCGCAATTAAACACTTTCCACTCCCATGGACCCAGATGGGCTGCCGGCAGCCTCTAAACCACGGCTCCTCTTTCATGTGAACCCTGATTCACTGCATACACATCGATTTCACACTGTCCAATAGCCCGTCGCTGCCATGGCAACAACAACAAAACAACACCGAGAGATTCACCCTCTTCCTCTGCGAGCCGTGCTGGCGCGAATGTGTTTCCCCCGGAGAGAGCTGTGGGCCAGTCCTCTCTTCGATGCCTTCTAGGGCCACAGACCGTCCGAGTAATATCTATATTTCTGCAATAGTATTGTATTGACTGTGTTGAAACTTTGTTTGATTACGACATAGATCATCTTTTTTTACATTTTTAGATTTTTTAAAAGAAAGACATGGAGAGAATGGACACTTGAATGGAATTACTGAAATTCCAAAGAAGAAGAACAACACGTGCTGCTTGAGTCTGGGAAGAACAGTGGAAGTGATTGTCAACCCACGCAGGGATGAGACGCGTCCAAATGCGATAAATTCCATAATTCATCGCGAGAATAGAGCACGCACTGTTCACCACTCATGTCTCCCTAACGTTATCAACAGTTACTGAAACAACCTACTCTGATATTATCTGTTATCTGATCTGTTTGATTACTAAAGCATAATGCAGTTTTTGGTTACCGTATTAGGCTTATCCTCTTGTCTGTTTATAAATAGGCCTAAGTGGAATGCTTTAAATGAATATATTTATGGACCTGAATAGCCAAACAATACTCAAATATTATACAAAAAATATTTCTTCCTGCCAATGAAATGTCATTTGACTCGTCGTCATAGGTATGAGTAAACAATTGAGCCTCCAGAGGGCAGTGTTTAATTCAAAGATTATTTATATTTATCTGAATAGTTGTGATTGATCTCTTGTAGTTGCTGTATTTAATCATAATGTGATAACACCATGTGACCAAATTTGACCTAATGTATTGTAATATTTACATCTAAGCCTATTACTAGAGGGACCAATAACATCGCAACCTGTGACAAGATATGAAAAACTAACGAAAAATTGTCAAACAATATTCTTTAATTTTAAAAACGTGCGATGCCTTGCCTTGAGCATCAAGTGCAGGGTTAAGGCGGTTAAGGTGGTTAAGGCGGTTAAGGCGGTTAAGGCGGTGTGGAACTCAACGAAAATAGCAAAACTACGAAAAACACATAGTTCCGAATAAACTGTAAATATAACTTCAAAACAAACACTTGAAATAAACTTAAATAAACCTTCAACAGCTAATTGCATTATTTTCAATCAAAAACTCATGAGGCTCACGATGACTGTCTCATGAGCCATGTGCGGAGCGGGGGCCCTGGCCACGAACACCTCCTGTCTTGGTCTTGGTCCTCAGTCCAGGCAGTGCTCCAGGTGGGCCAGCAGCTCCCGGTGCTGGCTGGACAGGTACTGAGCCCGGCAGCAGGGGCACTCCAGGACGCTCTGGTTCAGAGCGCCGGAGGTGCGAGGGGAGCCGCCGCGTTCCGGAGACGGCTTGGAGGCCGGGGATCTGCTGTGAGCACCGCCGCTGGTCTGGTGCCCGCTGGGGTCCTGATGTTGTCTCTGCTAAGGCACGCATGGAGGCAACACTGTCAGACACGTGAAGTGTACAGCTGCTGTCTCCATCTCAGCATGGTTGCTCTTGGCAAAGAGATGATTGAAATCTCAATGTGCTTTTCCTGATGAAATTAAATTAAATAACGGTGTATCCTATTGCCATCTAAGCCTCTTACGCACTTTTTTGTTATTCTTATTAGCAACAATTTGTTTTTATTTAACCAAGACGCTTGCATTTTCCATCTTGGAGTACATCTTAACTTATCTCTGCCTTTCATCTGGCTTAACTGACCTCTGAGGCTGTGGTGTTACCGGTTTTCCGTAGCTCTTTGAGGACTCTGTACAGCTGTTTTTGTAAATGGAGACAGTCACGTTTCTCCTCCTCCAGGTCTTTGGACGACAACTGGATCTGTAATGGAGAAAATAAGGAGATAAGGGTGTGACAAGCAAATGTAAACAGAAAGGTAGTCATTATTATTCTTGTATACTACATTATTGACATTATTCATAGTAGGCCGTGTGTCTAGATGTTAAAAGGAGAGTGTGTTAACATCGATGTGGTTATATATTGGACATGTCTGGGTGATCGTTGATGGGCTACGGGAAACAAGAGGATATGTGAGCTAACACACTGATAGAGTGCAGCAGAGGAAAACCCAGAAGCAGCTGATCCTCTAATAGGGTTTCATTATAAGTGGATGGATTAGTGGCTACCTCTAGCGCTCTGACCAAAACTAAACGCTTAATAAAGGGTTAAATAAGATGGGATGTGTGTGTGTGTGTGTGTGTGTGTGTGTGTGTGTGTGTGTGTGTGTGTGTGTGTGTGTGTGTGTGTGTGT
>JAOPUD010000044.1:8439212-8453084 GCA_027122715.1 Trisopterus minutus
GTGTGTGTGTGTGTGTGTGTGTGTGTGTGTGTGTGTGTGTGTGTGTGTGTGTGTGTGTGTGTGTGTGTGTTTGTGTGCTCAGCCTGTTGACAGAAGCAGACGCCGGGCACACAGAGTTCACAGACGAAGTGTTTCAGAACGAGACGCGTTTCCCCGGTGGTGAATGGGCGCCGGCCAGCGAGCCGTACACAGACGTGGTAGGAACAGCGTCCTATAGGGACTGTGTAATAAAATACCAGCCACATCAAGTGGAACAGTCTGCTATTCTCTAACAACAGATTCATACGTGGTGCATGGTGATGTTTGCGACATCAAACTTCACCGCGTGAATCGCGGAAACTTAGTTTCAGAAAAAGTTGGACCATTGCCTTCATTAGTTTGGGATTTGCATTCTCCGTTTAATCCAAATAGGACTAATAAGTGTACCAAATTTACAACAATTCCCACTCATGTTGCAAACCATCATTCGTTCACCACTCCTGTTTGAAACAGTACTTTCTTATATCATAAAAATTAGGCAACTCAAACATTTTAGTAAACCTAAATGATGAATAAGCCAAAAATTTGCACATTCTTTCGAAAGTGAGTGTGAAAGCAAGAGAAAATATGGTTGTTGCACTTGGGATTGGCATCTAGACAGCCACTCGGCCTGGGACAGGCTGTGGCAAGTAATAGTTCATGTTGATTAAGCACAGGCTTTTGCACATAGGCAAATGGGGGAGGGACCTGACTGCAACACACTAGTGCTCTAAACACACTGCTTTCAAACAGTGGACCTCCTAGTGTTTACTGGCATACTGTACATATTTTAAAAAGAGTGCACAAATAGAACAAATATGTAGTAATTGTTCTTCCTGAGTTCACAGTAACAATAACAAGAACTGTCCGCAAATATGTGCCAGCTGTTCTTCTGGACTTCAGCTAGCTGTCCCTGTCTGTGGCGTTCACCCAGAACGGAGAGCCGGCTCAGAGCCCAGGGGAGATGGACTGCCCCCCCGGCTGGGTGTGGGAGGACGAGTGGAGTTACGATGTCAACAGAGCAGTGGACGAGAAAGGTCAATAAAACCTCCAACCAATCCATGCCTTTCTTTAGCTGCTGATATCTCTATGTGGTTTGCTGCAGTAACTTGAATTTAACACTTGATGATTATTTCGATTTTTTTTTGATTTTCCGCATTCAATAAACTCAAAAAAGTAAACAAAAAACGTTTGGTATAGTTAAGTTTAGGCAGGCTATTGAGCTTTGTTGATTGTATACATTTTTGGGTCACGCAACAAATATGAACCGAAATAGCGCTCTGTGCACTTTGGGCTTCATACAGTATATATTTGTGCACCTTTTCATTTTTTTTTCTCCCACCAGGCTGGGAGTATGGAGTCACCATTCCCCCCGAAGACAAGCCCAAATCCTGGGGGGCTGCGGAGAAGATGTACCACGTCCACCGGAGGAAGAGACTGGTACGGCCACGCAGACGGACATCGGACGTCATGCCAACCATAGAGGTGAGGCCGGCAGAGGGAAGAAAAGAAGGGAACTCTGAGGTTAGCAAAGGAATGTCAAGAAGGAAACTTTGAGGTTAGCAAAGGAATGTAAAGAAGGGAACTTTGAGGATAGCAATGGAAAATAAAGGAGGGAACTTTGAGGTTAGCAAAGGAAGGTCAATGTGGGAGCTTTGAGGTAAGTAAATAAAGTCAAGATAACCTTAATGCCAGCAGAGGAAAGTAAAGTTGAGACCACATTACACCAGGAAAGTAAAATGTATGAAAAAGTTTTATCTCAGCAAAGGGAAATAAAGGCAATTCGTTGGTTTTGGAAAGGAAATTGAGAAAGCAGTTACTAGTAACAAAAGCAACTTGAAGAGCGACTTGTTGTTGCTTGTGCCACTCTTAACTACTCTTAACCTTTTGTTTATTAAAGAGACGGACGTCTGGAGACGACTGGGAGTACTCCTCTCTGATTGGCTGGAAGTTCCACAGGAAGGAGCGATCATCGGACATGTTCCGGCGGCGGCGTTGGCGAAGGAAGATGGCTCCCTCAGACCGTATGGGGGCGTCGGCCATCTTCAGGCTGGAAGGGGCCCTGGTGGGTAGCTAGCTGATACAACAAAATACATTTAGATGTTGGTGCCTTGGTACCACATTCCTTAGTGACTGCGGTTCTCTTGTGTTTTCTAAAATATATTGGCGTGACTGCAGGATGGAAATATGTGGTATGAAGGAGTCATATCCTGTCATTATTCACCTTCATCTGCCCTCTTCCTGTTGATTAATGGTGGCACACTATACTCAAGTCGACATTTCTTCAGCAAAACCAGCTTGTGTGTTTATCTTGTTCCTACACTTGGTGTTTTGAGTAGCAGTTTCCGCTTGTCTGGTGAAGCCATTTCTCCATTAAGCCAGTAATCTGTGTTTTGTTATCCAGGGTGTTGACGTTGACGAGAAAGCCAGCAAGGCAGACGCAACTAAACTGTTTGGCGCCAACACACCCAATGTTTCCTGTAATTTCAGCAGTAAGTGACCCACACTCGGTATCTGGCAGGAAATGAATACCACTGACCCCCTTTTCCTTTTCTAACTATTTCATGTTGTATGCGTGTATGTGTACGCATATCTGTACTCACATGTGTATGCATTTGCATATGCATATGTTTATTTAAATGTGGACATGTATATGGATATGCTTTTATGTTTATGACTATTATTATGTATCTTCATATTAATATGTCGACTGGTGTATCCAAATCAGTTTACTATATATATATATATATATATATTGTAAACGTACCCAGGTTTACATCTCATAGAGTCTATTGTGCCTTCCAGGGTGCTACAGGTACCATCTCAGAGTGTACGTCTACCAGGCCAAGACCCTCTGTGCGATGGACAAAGACAGCTTTTCCGGTAAGGAGTACAGGAAGAGCCTCTTGACTCTTGTGCAATAACAACGCGATCCTCCACCAAGCGCAGTAGATCATCACAGTGTCACCGTGCTCCAGCCTAACGCACCCCCCCGCTTCCGATCCGTCTTTCTCCAGACCCCTACGTCCACGTGTCCTTCCTGAACGTCAGCAAGACCACGGAGGTGGTGAGGTCCACCCTGAACCCCACCTGGGACCAGACACTGATATTCGAGGACGTGGAGGTCTACGGAGACCCAAAGACCATCGCCCGCAACCCCCCTGACGTGGTGATGGAGCTGTACGACAGCGACCAAGTGGTGCGTGAGGACCTCGCACGTGCAAATGTTTACAGCCCTGCACAATCTGATCTGATGCACGAGTCTGCGCACACAAAGTGCGATGACAAATTCAGGTTTTAGCCCTTTTTGTGTTAAACTGTTGTGGACAAACAGGTTTGTGGTTAGGGTGTTGCGACTCCCGGCCGAAAGGTTCTGGGTTCGATTCCCCCAATGTCCACAGTACCTGCGTGGAGGCCTCCTTGAGATGCAACATACCCTAATTCATCCATTCATGATATGCATCTAAAAATAAAAAATAAATCCCTGTCACTTTGGATAAATGCGTCCGCTAAAATGGCTAAACGGCTGGGTTTATTGCTGTGCAGGGCAGAGACGAGGCCATGGGTCGCTGTACGTGCCCTCCCATAGTGAATCTGAACCCGGCTGTGGCCATCAACCCCAAGCTGCTGTGGTACCCGGTCACCAAGAAGGGCCGCGATGCTGGACAGATGCTGGTGGCTGCCGAGCTGCTTCTGAAAGACGGGGTGAGGACCTTATATGGTGCTGTTGGGAGTTAGAGAGAAAGCATGTGGATATGGGGAGTAGTTGGAGGTAACAAGAATACATGGGCGGGGGAGGAATGGAGGGAGGGAGGGAGGGAGGGAGGGAGGGAGGTGGTGAGAAAGGGAGGGTGTGAGGGAAGGATGGGAGGAAGATGGGAAGAAGATGGGAACAAATATAGGAATGACAGAAGGATGGAAAGAAGAAAGAAAGAAACATTGATTGAAAAATTTAATGTAATAATGTACTTATTTTCAAAATCAGTATTTTTAAATCATTATGCATAAAACTTTTGATTGAAGAAACATGGATGAAATGTGGACTCTGTGATTCCAGGTGAACGAGGGAGACCTTCCCCTTCTACCGCCGGTGAAGGGCGACAGCCTCTTCATGGTACCTCAGGGAATCAGGCCCGTGGTGCAGCTCACCGCCATAGAGGTAAGCACCTGGATCCACACCACCCTGCTATTCAACCAGGTTCCCACCTGGCACATCCAGACAAGACCAGAACAACCCTGCAGATTCAGGACAGAAGATAAGGGACTCTGATTCAGAGCTCTTTTTCCACTATTTGCAATTCACCCAATTCACCAAACCCTTTCTTAGTATTTCTTCACTTTATTTTATAATCAAGGTCAAGTTTATTTGACCTTGAATTTGCAAACAAGGGATAAGAAGTGCTTTGAATTGTATCTCCCTTTAGTCAACTTTGTATTTTCTTATTTTTTCTTTGTTGTGTTTCTATTCTTTGAATTGCTCTGCGGTTTCATAGTCACCGGGTGTACCTCTGTGCCTCCCTGCTCCACAGGTTCTGACCTGGGGCCTGAGGAACATGAAGACCTACCAGTTGGCTAGCGTCTCCTCTCCCAGTCTGGTGGTGGAATGCGGGGGCGAGGTGGTGCACACCGCCGTCATTAAGAACTTCAAGAAGAACCCAAACTTCCCCGGCTCTGTGCTGCTACTCAAAGTGGTATGGCTCGTTCTCTTTTTCAACACAAAAAACATCAGGATGACTCACCCTCCACCGTTATAACAGTATCGGTTATTCAGATTTCCCCCAGTTGATGGTTGTTCCTGTTTTTTCCTCCACCAGCTTCTGCCCAAACAGGAGATGTACACCCCGCCCATTGTTCTGAAGGTGGTGGATCATCGTCCATTCGGCAGAAAGCCTGTGGTCGGTCAGTGTACCATCGATTCAGTGGAGGAGTTCCGCTGCGACCCGTACCGCAACAACAACGAGATGGTCATGTCTGCCAAAAGTAACCAAAACACTCACAAAGACTTTGTCTCTAGATCGCTCTATTTTTTCACTCACTCGATCACTCACTCGATTACGCACACATACACACATGCTCCACATGCACCACAAACACACACACACACACATCCACCAAATGCACATACACACGTCCCCACACGCAAACCAAGTAATAGTATTTACCTGCTTATGTGCATGTTTTGTAGTGGCGATGATATCATCGGCCCCAGGCGATGTGGTCATAACCATCGAAGACAGACCCATTGTAAGAGCTGAGGTACGTAGTCATTTCCAAAACGTAATTTCCAACACCTCACCTCAACAAAGCAATAATCTCCTACCAGGACAAAGTTCTCACGGATTTCTTCTCTGTTTGTCCCTCTGTACACAGATTAATGAAGAACAGGTAGATATTCCCTATTGTTTCTTTGGTATTATCACCTTTTCAAATACATAGGTTGTGTTTTTGAAGTCCTCACTTCCCTTTATTTCTTGTTCACTTCCTGTTTCAGCTGGAAGATACGGTGGACTGGTGGAGTAAGTTCTATGCCTCCATAGGAGAGAAGGAGAAGTGTGGTCCTTACCTCCAAAAGGGATATGACACACTGCAGGTGCAGACCACAGAACACTGTTGTGTCTTTTCACATAACGTGCAATTTTCACAATGATAGTCTTTAAAACAAACTCATTGTGAATCATTGTGTGTGTGTGTGTGTGTGTGTGTGTGTGTGTGTTCCTGTGCATGTGCGTGTGTGTCTTGGCCTGTGTGTGTATGTGTGTGTGTCTACCCCAGGTGTATGACTGTGAACTTGAGGAGGTGCCAGATTTCTGTGGGCTGACAGACTTCTGCCGCACCTTCAAACTGCAGCGAGGCAAAACGGAGGATGAGGATGAAGATCCGTCCGTCGTGGGAGAGTTCAAGGTGCAACTAGACTCCTGTTGTGTAGTTAGAATAGTACATTCCTAAAAGCATATACAAAAATACTTTGCCTCCCCCTAGTGGTATATATAAAGAATTTAAATTAGACTCATTTGACTTGTGTAAAAAAACGGCCTCAGACCTTAGTAGATATTAAACAGATCTATGCTCACAGACTCTACATACAAAATTGTATATACCGTAATGTGAATGTATGTAATGTTATGTTAGAAGCTTACTAGCAGCATGGATCAGGTTTAAGACCCCTGTAGTGCAATGAATAATGCACATCATAGTCGATGATGCTTGTGAGAAACCAAATGTACCAATGAGTGTGCGTTATGTTCTCCTGTAGAAAGTGTATGGTATGAAGCAACAGGGTTAGAGCATGAGTTCCAGAGCAGTGACCGCTTGTTGGTAGTGTGGGAGTTTGAAAGGAGAGGAGAATTCTGGAGTCCTAATGGAACAATGAAGGATGATACAAAGTTCTCTGCAGATGGAGGATCAGTGACTGAACTGCTATAAAGTTGAGTGAACTGGAGGTTCTTGAAATTAATAAAGGAGACGCCTTGAAGTGCATTTTACAGCCCCCGTATTAACAAATGTTCAAAGATAAAAGGATAATAATTCACACACAAACACACACATATCAAAGAATTGTGCACAGACAGGCTGTAGACATCAGAGTTTAAACCCAAAAGCTTGCGATGCACAAGCCCTATATAAAGCATCCTGCCCCCATAAAGGACCTGTTGTCTGGTTCATGCCCCAGGGCTCCTTCAGGGTGTACCCGCTATACGAGGACCCCGGGATGGCTGCTCCTCCACGCCAGTTCAGAGAGCTGCCTGAGAGCGGACCGCAGGAGTGTCTGGTCAGGATCTACGTGGTGCGCTGCACTGACCTGCAGCCCAAGGACAACAACGGCCTGGTGAGGCTCCCCCATCCCCTGTAATGTCAAACATACAACAGTCTCTCTCTACTGTTAGTCTTAACTGAATTTCAACAGCTCATAATTTGCATTGATGTCCTTATTTGTCTCAGTATTTATGAGACCGCATTAAAGGTTCAACTAAAGGTTCTGTGTCTGTTCCCATCTCAGTGCGACCCCTACATTAAGATTCATCTTGGGAGGAGAACAGTAGATGACAGAGAAAACTACAAACCCAACACACTCAATCCAGAGTTTGGCCGGTAAGACAACGAGTGCATAGATAGTCTAGTAATTATATATTTAGTTATAGTAGTTATATATTTGGGTTTGTGTGGGATAAAAGCACAATTGAATGTCTTGTTTTGTTTCTGTGTACCCAGGACCTTTGAGATGTCCTGCTTCCTCCCCCATGACAAGGACTTGAAGATCGCCGTCTATGACTACGACCTGCTGAGTCGGGACGAGAAAGTGGGCGAGACCATCATCGACCTTGAGAACCGACTCCTCTCGCGCTTCAGCTCCTACTGTGGCCTTCCACAGACCTATTGCATGTAAGCTCATACTGTTACCCACACCAAGTCTAGACATGTATCTTTAAACGGATAGGCTGTTGCTCACTCTACTATTATTACTTGAACACTATAGTGCCTTCATTGGGTATGAAAAAAAAGAAACATTGGCATGTAGCGAAACCTCAGCCTAACGTGTTGAGACGAAATACAAACAACGTGGATTCTCACCAACGCAAAGTTAGAACAATCATCAAATTTGGAGTAGCTCCAAACATAGTGCTGCACGGCCTAGTATAAAAGAACAAGCACAGGAGACAGGGTATGTGTAAGCATGTGTTTCCCTATAGCTCAGGGACCAACCAGTGGCGGGACCAGCTGAAGCCCTCTCAGATCCTGCAGAACCTGGCCAGGCTGAGGGGGATTCCTCCCCCAGGGTTACAGATGGATGGCAGCTCTCTGTCCTTTGAAGGGAAACAGTACAGCCTGCTGGACTTTGGTGGGCATATTAACACTCATATTAACACAACATGATAACTCCCATGGTCACACGTGGAATTGTGTGTAAAACAATTATACACTGATATTAACTTTACTTTCAGTTTCACTTTCTTTCTTTGAAAATCTTTTGTTTCCTTGTACTTGTACAGAGGCCAATAAGTTGGGGCACCAGCATCTTGGCCCACCGAAGGAAAGGCTGGCCCTGCATGTCCTCAGGAACCAGGGGTTGGTACCAGAGCATGTGGAGACCAGGACCCTGTACAGTTCTTTTCAGCCAACACTATCCCAGGTCAGACACCCATACAAACTCAGGCACGCATGCATGCAGGCATGCATGTACACATGCATGCGTGCACACAGACCCAGATCAAGGGATATTAGGAGAAACAAATCACAAGTAGTTGATTATAAGAAAGATTATGCATGTATGTGTGCTATGTGTGTTCAATTTAAATGTAACATTATTTCTTCCCTATATTCAGGGAAAAATTCAAATGTGGGTGGACATCTTCCCCAAGAGTCTTGGCGTGCCTGGGCCACCGTCTGACATAGCGCCACGCAAAGCCAAACGGTGTGAATACCCTACTGTACCCCTAATAACTACAAGTGAATGTCATGGATGCTATTTGATATGGGCATCGACATACCTCACATAACGGTGTGATTGTAACAGGTACCACCTGCGGACCATAATCTGGAACACAACAGATGTCATACTGGATGAAACAAGCATCACTGGAGAAAACATGAGTGACATCTACGTTAAAGGGTACATGATTGTGTCAATCAAATGAAAGCACTATCACACTTCCCCATAGTAAACATTGCTTTGGTTGAGTAAAATACTAATAGTATATTACATTTGGTGGAAGCATCTCTGTGAGCACACAAATTCTTAGCTGAGTGAACTGTAATGGATAAATGTTATTTCTTTAAGACATGACTCTCTAGAAATACTAAGACACGGTGAGCTCTGTGTTGCTATGTTTAGTAAACACTTAAAACAGTTCCGCCTTGGTGAGAAAAACGTATACAGTCTATGCACTTTTATGGCCATAACATAAACCTACATCCTGGATTGACGAAGGGAGTAGTGGCATCCTTATCAGCAGCTAGGCCCCCACCATATAGGTTTTCCCTTCTATATAGCGGGGTGTGCCCCCTTTCAGAGCTCACTACAGCATTTCAACCTTTGTATGCTTTTATACAATTTTTACCCATTTTTACAATAAAAAAATATAACGTTTATTTTTTGTTACATTGTCAATTCGGTTCAAAGAATTTCCAACCCAAAACCCAGTTGTAATCGAACCCCTGAACCCCTATAGCAGTGCCATGCTCTACGAGTTGAGCTAGACAGGGGCCTTTAAATACCTTTACTCCTCAAATCCTGTTTTCACAATCGTAAATCATCATTATCATATTAATATGACTTAAATCACTACCACGTCTCCCAGATGGATGCCAGGGATGGAGCAGGATAAGCAGAAGACAGATGTCCACTACAGATCCCTGGACGGAGACGGGAACTTCAACTGGAGGTTCATCTTCGGGTTTGACTACCTGCCAGCAGAACAACTGTGTCTGGTCTCCAAAAAAGTATGTCAACGTCTATTGTTTTTCCACTGACCAATACATCCTCTCTGTTTATGCTTAACCATGCTTCAAATGTAAACGAGACCAGAGAACAACAGCAAGATGTTGATGGTTTGTCTTTCCAGAACCATTTTTGGAATCTGGACAAAACCGAATTCAGGATCCCTCCGAAGTTGAACATCCAGATATGGGACAATGACAAATTCTCCTTGGACGACTACCTAGGTGGGACAATGCTGCTCTTGATCTACAACTCACCCAGACAATACAAACACGTCGAAAAAAAAAAATGACATGTCCATAACTCTGCCACAGGCACAGTGGAGCTGGATCTGCTACATCTGATTCCTCCAGCTAAAAGCCCAGAGAAGTGCAGCCTGAAGATGATACCGGGCATGGCAGGCTCCAGCCTGTCCAAAACGTCACAAGCTACCTCTTTGTTCTCTCAGAAGTCCGTGCGAGGCTGGTGGCCTTGCCTGATTGAGCAGGATGGAAAACATATGATTGGGGTATGTTAAAAAAAACAACTAACAATCAACAGAGTTCATGTGTTAGCAGGATCGTTTTGTCATGTCTTTCATGTTTTTTAGGGGAAGGTGGAGATGACCTTAGAGATTGTGGAGGAGAAGGAACTGGAGGAAAAACCAGCGGGGAAGGGCAGGGATGAGCCCAACATGAACCCTAGACTGGAGGCTCCCAAGTAAGATGATTTTCCTCCCTTAGGAGTTCAAATTAATTATCTTTAATATTTTCTTGCATTCATAAATTAATACACATACAAAAATGATCAATTGATAGTGAACTATTTTAATGTTTTGTCTTCCAGCCGCCCAGACACATCCTTCTTCTGGTTCACAAATCCGTGCAAGACAATGAAATTCATTGTGTGGCGCAGATTCAAATGGATTTTCATCATATCCATTATTCTGATACTGGTGATCCTGTTCCTGGCAATCATGCTGTACTCCCTGCCTGTAAGATCACCTATCATATTGACACATCCTGATATACACATTGCATTCTTCATATTGATCATAGACTATCTATGTCTACATAAAGCTCCCATTGAGTATCGCATGCCTACATAATATATGTTTTGCATTCTATAGAAATTATGTAAAAAAATGTTTGACGTGTAAATCAGTAACCTATGTATTAATTGTTGCGTCCACAGAACTACATCTCAATGAAGATTGTGAAGCCTTTCTCGTAGTCAGTGATTCCAAGGCTGTCCCCCTGCTCCAAAAAACACATGAGATGATGGTTCGCTATAGCCAGTAACCTGCCCATTGGAATCAGCTTGAACAAAATGAATGTTTTCATGCCTGCTATTATTCAGATTGATTATCTTCTTTGAAAGGCCCATGTAGCTTTTTTGCACTACGATTAATCCTAAATAGGTTGTTTGTTGTTGTTTTTGGCGTGTACGCATTTTGTATGCCAGAAAAAATCTCTGAAATGTGAGCATTTAAATAAACGTAATAATGACTTGTTTGCATTATTGTGTCATTACAGTTACTATAGAAAAGGTAAAATAAATAATATAAATATATTATATTCCTCCTGTCAGAGGAACGACCCGATTCTGTTTCTAAAGACATTGTTTTGAAACCGACCAACCGTTTCGTTCCTAGAAGGATATGCACGACAATAAACCCTCTTTACGATATAGTTGCTGGGATACCTACTGATTATCCCGCCCCTTTTTCCAAATACATGTTTTGATTGGTTGTGAATTGCTTGCCGTCAACCCGTGATGTCACTCAGCGACGAATTGAAATTAAAACAATACCAAAGGATGACACATAAAGTAGTTTTGTCTCAAGACAATTCCGTTGATGCAAAACATTTACAAAAAAATGTAACATTTCGAACTCAGACGTACACAAAGGGAGCGTGATTGTAAGTTGGATCAAGCTTTTAATGGACAGTTTGGCACCATGATCTCCATCAGTTTCAGTCTGTACTTTGACCACTCAATGCTAGCGTAACAGCCAACAGTAGCTAGCGTCATTCTTCAGCAGGTTGACAAAATAACATGTCGTATTTTAGACTCACTATGTCCATGAGGAGATGTCCATGAGAAGATGGCAAGATGAATCGCTCATGCAGGTAGTGTGTCATGGGTCTTAGGTAACGTTATACTGATGATAAACGGAGAGCCATGTCGAGTTAGCTAGCTCGTCGTATATCGTGGTAGTCGCTATTCAATCCGTTTGGTGAAGAGCCTTTGCTCTGTGAAGGTGTGCTGGCTGCTGTCTGGGTGGTTTAGTCGAGGTCGTCAAGGCGTCACGCAGAAACAAATCACGGATCAGAAATCGGGAGCGGAAACCGTTTCAGTTGTCAGTCTTGTAGCTAACTGTTTTAACTCAATACTGAGATACATGCTAATTGCTTGTATAATACATAAACACACCTGAAGTCCCATGCCTCTTTTATTTTATTTTCTTGCTTTAGTACCTCCTTTATTTTAAATACTAATTTCCTTTGTCTTGGAATGTGATGAGGAAAGTAAAGAAAGTTTGAAAGTAAACATGAAAGTTTACATTGTATCCATGTTCATAGCTTTGATACTTCTCCCTGAATTCCCTCAAGATGGATCAAGAAATGGATTCCCAAAAAAGGTACTGACTTATATGTTAACTAACCTGCTTAGATACACAAGCATTGTGCATCAGTAGTGTACGTTTACGCAATCTCTAATAATAAGTATAAGTAGAAAAAAAGTCATATATATATGATAATAACAAATATATATATAAATATATATATATATATATAAATGCGAACATAATGTAATTATTGGCGTACATTTGACAAAGAAGTGTTAATGTAATTTTGCTTTTCAGTAAGTGAACCCTACTTTGATCTGTTTATTTTAGTGACCTAGATGCTGATGGGTCAGAAGGTGCCAAGGATATAACAGAAACGCAACACAAAGACAGAAGTGAGCTTCCTGATAAACCCACAATTTTTGAACTGGTAGAAGATTGTGAATCAAAGCCTTCTCAGAATGTCATGGACTTTGTGGCCACGAGTGGACCAGATGCTCTGGTCTCCACCTTGACTAAAGAAGGAACCGCTGAGATGCAATGCCACAATGGACAGAAATCAAGCAAGAGGCCCAACTCGCCAGAACCCCCCCCGGTTGAAATAGCTTCTGCATCAAATCCAAGGCACAGCCTCCATCTCAGTTGTAGCCTTGAGAATGTTCCGGATGCACCTGATGATGTGCCGATGATGAGCCCTGAAAGCCCGGTCTGTAAACATCTCCCAGCAGACAGCGCCACTACTGACAGGGAACCCAAGTTTCCTGATTTAGCCGCAAACACCGACCTTCCAGGGATTTTGGAACTGGAATCCGGGCCACCTGTCACAGCCCCAGTGTTTCCCACGGCTGCATCCAAGGATGCTGTAAAAACTGTGCATGATGGGTCTTCTCATACAAAACATGGCTCCACTGCACACCACACAGGAACCACTTTAAAAGGGTAACTGTTTTGCCTAGCAGCATGTTTTGTTTATTTACCTGTGTTTATTTTTTGATGATGGATTCGGAGTAATCGCATCAGTTGTTCTTTAATGCTTGGATTGCCCTAGCCTCATCATGTACTCTGGTTAAATAGTTAAATTAAGTTAAGTAGGACTCTAAACTGAGATGCTTTTCTCAGTTTAGAGTCCTATTTAACTTCATAGAAAATGGTTCTAACCCGTAACAAAGAGCCTTTTTGGAAAGAAACAGGGACGAATTGAAGTACAAAAATCAAAGAATATTCAGATACCTATCTTCTTCTTATGCCTCATCGGGATAATGCATATGTTCTGTTTGCATACAATCGTTACTTACTACAATGAAGTACATTTTCTTGTACTTAAAACAGCTTCTTCTCACAGGTTGACACTGTTCCCCATGGAGTTAGAGTGGACTCTATCCTGAAACAAGAGTCGTTTGCATGGCTGGAGTACCCGACAGCGCTGGGAGTGCTCTCCGTATGCAATGCAAGCCGCTGTGCGCTGACCCTTTCCTCCCGCTCTCCTGTCTGTCCCGTTTTCAGCTTTGCGTTCTCACGGGACGAAATGGACCGACCGTGGCTGGGGACGCCCGTCGACGAGCTGAACCGGATGCCCCAGTGTGCTCCTCCTCTGTCCCACCTGAAGCCCACGCTCTGCCACACGGTCACAGTCAGGGTGAGCTCACCTTTTGTGTTTGGTTGTTGTTTGTCTCATTGTTGTTTTTTGTCAGTCAGACATGCAAAGCTGTTGAATTATTATTTTTAGCCCAAATACAAGCACACATAAACAGGTCACACATGTGTGCAGGCTTTCAAACCCATGTTGATATACATGCGCGCGCACACACACACACACACACACACACACACACACACACACACACACACACACACACACACACACACA
>JAOPUD010000044.1:8557820-8571109 GCA_027122715.1 Trisopterus minutus
CCGCCGAGAAGGCGTCCCACCTGAATCATCACGGGAGCTCCGATCACCATGGTCTTCTCCAGCAGGTTCTGGTTGAAGGCGGGCGAGTGGTCGTTGAGGTCCAGCACGGTGACGAACACCTCCGCCAGGCTGTACTTCCCCTCCGTGTCCTCCGCCTTCACGTAGAAGTTGTACTTGGAGCGCAGCTCGGCGTCCAGGCTGGCCCACGGCTGGGTGTAGATGATGCCGGACGCCGGCTGGATCAGGAACCTGGAGACCGGAGAGAGGCTGAGGGGCTGAGAGGCTGGTGGACACATTTAGAGTATAGTTTGGCTAGGCTGTAGGCCATCTTGTTTTTTTTCCCGCATTTAGGTAACCCAAGATGGAAATGAGGCCTATGGTCGTGGTCTTAATGCTGCGTGTCGGGAGACGTGAGTGGGTCGCCGCATGGGATAAAGTGGGTTGTCCGGTGGCCAAAGTAAATACAGAATTAAATATATGCACGCTCATATGCCTTGTCTTTTTCTAGTACACATCACTCAATGGTAGGTCAAGGTTGAGCTAGTCAACTGTACCGTTTTTAGAATGCAAAACCTTACAGAAGCTAATATGACGCCATGTGGTGTTTGAACAATGTGATTTAGTGTTTATTTAAAAGTAAAATATACTTTTTGAAAACGATACTTTTTGGCATGACTGATGATTGCAAAAATGACTTGCGTCCCTCTTCCTCAACGCCAGCGTGTGGCACTGATGCATAAAATGACCTTTGATATCTGCGTCAGGATACGCCACTAGACGCCACCATACCCTTTTCTCCCTGAGTGACGTGGTGACCTACTGTGACCGTCACATGTCAGGTAAGTGGAAGCAAAGAGCACCCAGACTATTTTCTCCGCCAATCCTATTAGTGTATTAGCGAAGACGGGCTAGCGACATGAACACATGAGGATAACCAGGCTGAGGCATTGGGCCATATAGCAAGAACTTGAACAGTCCTGTTGCTTGCTAACTCATTGTTGGTTGCACCCGTTTAGCTGAGATGATTTACATTTCATTACAACACACATGAGAAAAGGGATAGAATTGATCCCTATAAATTTCTGCAAGGACTCAGGAGATTGATCATCAAATATATGTGGTTTCAAGTGAAGTACACAGAACCGGATTTAACGTCAGTAACAGGAGAGGAAAGTAGAATATGTCTATCCTGTTGACGGTAGTGTGAGGGAGGCGCTGACACGTGTGGAGACAGAGCTGTCTAAAGATTAAGTATGAGGGCGGACAGTTGCGAGGGCATGTGGTTCTCGATCATGGTTCCTCATATATCTTGGTGAAGGTCAGATCAGCGGCTTGCTTTCAAGCACTGTTTTCTGTGGAGGCATTGTTATGGGAGTGTTTGACACTGTACTGTGTGACCAGATTCTGGGTGGGAGTTGTTGATATTCAGGGTAAGATAATATGAAAGGGATAAGGTTTAGCGTTTCACGAAGAACAAACCCCCCGACGTGGATGAGCGATAGAAGATCTGTGCAGTGATAGAAACAAACCGGCATGGAAGAAAGACAGGAAAATGAAAAGAAAGCGAGAGAGAGAGAGACAATGATAAAGACTAACGGAGCATACAATGTACTCACAGGTCAGCTCCAGAGCCATAAATGGAATATCTAACTTCACCCCATAGACCTGAGTCTGGATCTGTAGCCTGGAGTAGAGGAAGGGAGAGGCCAAACAGAGTAAAAGAGAGAGAGAGAGAGAGAGAGAGAGAGTTAAAACAAGAGCACAATTCATTCAGAATGTATTTCTTAGGGTTTAGGAGAGTCCGAGGCTCAGTCGACTAAACCACATGTTCTGTGGCTGTGATGTTCAGTTTCACGGCTTACACTGTGCTGCAGGCCAACTCCTTTTTCTGTCAATCTATTGGTACGGCTGCGTAAAATCTGATAAAAAAAACAAAACTTTGATGCCTAAAAAAACGTATAATCCTTCCATTAAAAAATAAAGAGATCTGCCATTTTTAATTCCCCAGCTGACGTGAATGAACGGCGGGGCGAGGGGAGCCGACCGCTGCCATGGATTTAGTATTACATTGGACGGGTCTTTGGGTGGGCCGTCGGGGAGAGGGAGAGTTAGGGGGTCGGCTAAAAAAAGAATTGGACTCAATATCGCATGAAACGTCATCACCATCATCCTCGTCAACATCGTCATCATCATGTTAGAAGCTAATCTCTCAGTGCAGGACTGTCTGGCAGTGGCCTATCTGTCTGTGCGCTTCAAGGTCATTGGCTGGCTGCGCTTTCATTTTTCTATCTGATTGAAATTGCCCGAGATCGCAGCGATGAGCCTCTGCAGCGTTCACGCATGGGCAGGGTTTAGCAGTGATCCGCCCTTTCCCTCCTGTTGCTTTGTAGCTTCTGCTAAAGGTCGACTGACTATACTGACGGGAAACAGGCACTCCTGTGTGTCCTATTTGACGTGAGCTACCCGTCTGTTAACTTTGTGTTAAGGTGGACTTTAAGCCATGCAGAACCTTAATAAAATTAGCAAGGTGTATGTCTTTATGTGTTTGTTTTGTTTATTAGGGTTGTTATATTTATAAAGAATATGTCGCTGTGATATTGAAATCAACAAATGAAAAGTGCTGTATGGCCTTCAGAATGCGGTAATAATCGACCAGAATAGAAAAGCAAGCTTTTTTTTTTGCCGCTAAGCATTAGCAAAAACAAAAAGCCGGGTATTTTGTATTACACAACAAAATGAAAGTGATAGCCATCTGGCAGCTTCTCTCCCATGTCTCTTACGCAAACCGGCCCAAAACATCCTCAATCGGGGAATTAACCTATTTTTTTTGTTGAATCTTTACATATTTAGCATTCTGTTTTGGCTGTGTTTTCAACAGTGAGAGGGGGCTGCTTCAGAAGAACGCTCCCTTACAGTCACGCAGACAACGTTGGAACCCCCGGGTGAGTTTTCCGGGACCCTGGCTATGTAGTAGTCGGAGGAGAACTTGGGAGCGTTGTCGTTGGTGTCCCGCAGATGGATGATGATGTCGGCTGTGGCGCTGAACCTCTCTGGCGTGTCGACCTCCACAGCGAGAAGCTGAGACAACAAGACAAACAACATGTTCACAACACCCTCACTTTAGTATTATCGCTGAGACCTTATCATCATAAGCGACTTAGAGTGAGTTGTTTGGAATAAGTGAGAATATTGAGCAGGTCGAGGCTTAAAATAGACTAGTTGTGAACTAGTTGTTCAACTTGGGGTCAAACTGCTTGACCAGTACACTTCATCCCGCACCCAACTGCCACGGTGTTCAGATTCTGACCTTGTAGGTGAGAAACTGGTATTTCTCGTAGTCCATGGAGGAAGAGTCGTCCACCAAGATGGTGACCTGGGCCTCGTTGAGCACTGTCTGTGGGACGACTCTCAGCATTCTCCCCGGACCAATCAGCCGCAGGTTGAACTTAGCATTAGCCCCCTGTAAGCACACACCATCGGCCCAGTAGTTAGCACTCTCAGCCAATACACAACTGTAAGCACTGAAAAGACAACAACAATGGCAACAGCCAACATTCATAGCAAATACACAATATTTAGCATTGACAAAGAAACATTTGAAGCTACATTTCCACGAAACGGGTATGCTAAAATTAGAGCCAAGCCATGATAATTCAAACATGAGCTTATGTAATCAACATTTGTTAGAATAACACTGTGAGTGAAAGAGACGGCAATAATCCCTGTAGTGTTGTCCATTCAATCAAAATAAAAGCTGTGTCTCTGTTTTCATTGTATTATCCATGGGACGGAAACCAATCGCCTACTTTTCCCTATCCCATTCTTATTAATGTCTGAGCATAGTATTTGAGGTTATGTTTGAGTGGCAGTAGGGTCATAAATGTACACTTGCATACGCTTACAGAGTACAGAACTTTTACGTTTCAATCTTGATCTTGTTTTAGTCCAACTTTTATAATGTAGTTGATTCAATTAGGAACATGTCAATGAATATTGTAGAGAAGCATAACTTTTCTCAAATTGGGTTAGGGTTAGGTCTGAGCATAATATCACAAATCACCATCATCATCCACTACTATAGTCACATATTCAATACTGTTTGTCAAAATTAGAATTATATTAATGGAAAAACATATGCTACCCCCAATTGTAGTAAAGTAAAGCAGCATCAAGCATCTCTCTGTCTGAAATGAATCGGGCCATAACTGATATGATATGCTTTTATGTGATGCTAAAATGCTATGCTACCAATATGCCGTGTCAAAAGGCTATGCTCAGATTATCCATTGCGTGATATGGCTATAATACTCTATGCTCACAACGATCTTTGCTAATTTGTCCTGCTAACAGCATGCTAGTTAATGAGCTAACACAATGCGCTCCATCGCCACCTGATCAGAGTCGTTGACGGTGATCTTCAGGCCCCTGAGGATCTCTCCCTCTGGGGGGTGCTCGTTCATGGTCAGCTGGAAGGTGTTCTGGGGGCCGTGCTCCCCGTAGAAGGTGGGCGGGTTGTTGTTCAGGTCCACCACGCGGATCACCACCGTGGCCGTCCCATAATCCATCAGCTTGCCATTCTCCCCCACCTCTGAGGCCTGGAGGACACAGGCACACACAAATTAGGTCATTTACGTCATGGTTTTGTATTATCCTACTTGGGTGTTGTCCTGCATTAGTAATGTGCTGCATTGCAATGGAGGTTGATAAAATGTGGTGACATAGTATAAACAGTATATGTCCTCTTACCCGGACAATTATGTTAAAGATCTCTCGCTTCAGATTCCCGGGGTGAGTGAGCAACGTGATGCAGCCGTTGGTCTTGTTCATGCCAAACACACCATCGTCTCCTGCAGAGACCAGCATCACACAAACCACAGGTCGGTCACAGCCAGCCTCAGCTTTATACAAAATCACTGACCTAGTCAAACTCACTCCTACTTTGCAATTCACTCACCATTTTGATGCTTTAGCTTGATGCGACTTACAGGGATTTCCGATACATTAAGGTTGTCGTAGTTAGAAAACACACACAAGAATGCCTACAGGTGGGCTGAGTACATGTCTAGATAGGGTAAATAAAGTACCCCCAGACTTTTTCAATTGCCCCCCGAGGGGTTGTTAGACTATAACAGTAACAAATGTTTCAATAAACAGATACCTTTATCCAGAGTAAATACAGTGAATTCAGATACATGTCATTAAGGAGCAGGTGGGTCTTGGGCATTTTGCTCAAGGATGCACTGCAGGTAGAGTGCGGACGCTGGGGTTAGAACCCAGGACCTTTCGTCTGGGAGGCAAACCCCCTCGTTGCAACACCTGACCGTGGGAGCTAGCAGGAGGGAGGTTCTCACCGTCATCCAGGGAGTAAACGATAGGGTTTGGGTTCCCCGCATCTCCATCTTTGGCCAAAACTCTGTAGACCTCAGAGCCCTGAGGAGACACGTCTTCCGTTGTCAGTTTTTTGGGTCATTTCTGGTCAAAATGACCAAATATCAAAGAAACCAAGTCACATTCCTTACTCTATATAGAACATCACATAACTATACCATTTTAGAAAGTGTGCTATGAAGGCACAGCAACCACACAAGGCGTGTGTTGACGTGCTTTGGGACAGGCACGTCAAACACATGGGGTGGGGTGATTCAACAAGGCTAAGACGACTCAATGTAATTCATCTGTGGCCACATGGCAGCAGGCCCCCGGGGGCCCATCCACTAAAAGGTGTCCCCGTCAGGTTTGATGACGGATCTCGGTCCAGGCGTCGGGCCATCGTACTCACGGGCAACGAGACCTCGTAGACGAACCCGAAGTAGGGCGTGCCGATGAAGGAGGGGGGCGTGTCCTGCTGGTCCAGAACGTTGATGGTCAGAGAGGCGGAGGCCGACATGAACTGCTCCCTGCCGTTGAAGTCCCCCCCGCCGTCCTGGGACACACATTTGTAATTTGTCGGGTTTTTTTTTTATGTGTGTAACTGTGCATCTTTTTCAATCTTGTTCAACCATGAATGAATGACATGGATCAATATGATTGTAGACGTGATCATATTTAAAGAATACTTAATACAGTAGATTCATAGCTCACACTATAGATTATTTGAACACATCATCAGGTAACTTTCAGTGAAAGTGCAGTGACAGCGTAGCATGATGGTCGTTGCCATGCCGCCGTACAACCGTTACCTTGGCGATCACCGTGACAAAGTGTGTTTTGGATTTTTCGTAGTCCAGGGCCTCCCCGGTTCGGATGCGGAGGACCCCGCTATGTCTGTCTATAGAGAACAAGCTGGACTGTGCTCCCTGAGAGAGAGAGAGAGAGAGAGAGAGAGAGAGAGAGAGAGAGAGAGAGAGAGAGAGAGAATGGGGGGAATAGCGATAGAGGGGGGTAGGAATGAGACGATAGAAGGTGAAATTGCAGAAGAGAGACAGTGGAAGTGAGAGTTAGAGAGAGTAAGAGAGGGAGAGAGAGAGAGAGGCATAGAAAGAGAGAGTTAACAAAAAGGTGCTTTTTTATAAGCTCCTTTAAAAAAACAAACAGATCAACTCAGATAAGGTCAGAGCAGAAAGCCTCTCTCACTCTCTCACTCTCTCTCTTTCTCTCTCTCTCTTTCTCTCTCTCTCTTCCCCTTTTCCCCTTCTCCCTCCCTCTGAAAACCCTAAACCTCACGTGAGCTTTCATTCAAAACGGCTCAGATGGACCCAGATGAAAAGCGTGGCCGACCGACGGCCACTTGAATTAGGCCACAGCCTGACCACATGAAACCATCCTGCATCCATCTCTCCCTAAGAGCCCATATGCCCAGAGGACGGGGCGGGCAGGTGAAAGCCCCCCGGGCTCCAGATGTGTTCTGCGTTAGCATCGCCACGGACCAGCTGTCCTCTGTTCCTAATAGCCCAAAGTGCAGAGTGCCACCCCCTGCAGCCAGTGCACAGCAGCAGTACTTTAAGCCCCCAATACCTCACACAAATGTAATTGTGACTTAATCCCGGGCCTCACGATAGCACGAGTGCCACATAAGCAGACACGCACATACAGGCACACACATATGAACATACAAGAAAACACATACACACACACACGCACAAATATGACCACAGAAAACAATGCATGCGCACACACACACAGAAATATACACACATTCATGCACCGTATGACCATACACACATAAAGCCACATGTACTACATGCAAACACACACACACACACACACACACACAAGATAGTAACCCACTAAATGATACCTACCACATTGTTCACTTTGTTTTTTTCCCTCGACCTAACCTGATAACCTGACCACCTAACAGATCATCTAGCGACTATGCTAGGGTTTAGTGGCAGTGTGTTGGGAGGAGTGGGGGGGGTACCTGGAGGTAGAAGTTGACGGACCCCCCGGAGCCCGTGTCTCTGTCCAGTGCCTGGACCTGGAAGATGCTGCTTCCGGACTGGGCGGTCTGGGAGGGGATACGGGCAGATAATCCAGGGTCACAGTATGTAGGGCATTGGGAACAATCACTCACAAGCTCCATGACCCCCTTCTGGGCCAAGGACTAAAGGTTGGACTAGGGTGGAGTTTTGGGGTGGGGGGAGTTAAAAGTCAAAAGGAGGAAAAACTGCAAATCATAAATAAAGAACTATACACAACTATATACTATATACAAAATATTTTCAGTTGGATCGCTTACTTCTAGTACATCGACAATAGCCGGCATGTTTTGGAATTCCGGTTTTTCATCGTTGGCATCCATTACGAACACCGTGACGCGCTCCACCACCTGCGGGGGACAGCAGGGACATGCTTACCACACTGTGATTACACATTCAGTACACTACATGTACTGAATGTGTAATCACAGTTTAAATTCAAATTGGACAATTGTTAACGACGACAATTGAGCTAGACAAACGGCAAATGGCTTCCATGTAGGCCATGTAGCAGGTAGACACGTACAACTGCCCAACAATGGTGCAAATACAGCAGGCCTCAGACAATCAGTACAAACCTTGCTTCTTCCATCCGTGATGCTGACGAGAACATCGATGGAGTCTTGTCTCTATGATAACAATGAAAACTAAATTAGAAATATCTCTGTATGGCTCGTTTCTAACAAATATGAATGCACAAATGTTGTAGGGGAAAATGTATGTTAAATCTGAAAAATGCAACTCAAGAATATTTGTGTTTGTATTCTTGAAAGGCTTGAATTAGGACAACAACCGTAACCAGTCATCTGGCTAAATGTTAGAGGTTTACCTCTCGATCCAGCTTCTCCACCAAAGTAATGTTTCCAGATACTGGGTCCACTCTGAAGTACTGCTTGGAGCCGGGGTCAAATGCAAGGCCGTATCTCACCTCCTGGCCTTCGGGGTCTGTCCCGTTGAGGGAATAGATGTGTGTGCCTGTGGAGTGAAATCAGGATCATACAGGATGCACATCACGTCATGTGTGGCTGGGGAGCTGTTCACACAAAGGCTTTCACAGCAAGCTCATCTCGTTGAATTCAAGAAGTGGTTCATCACCACATCATCATCCACATCAACCAAACACACCTGAACTATTTGTCATTTCATGTGGCTGATTGCTCACTGAACTGGGCAACGAGACATTGAGATGCTTTTATCCAAAGGAACCAGCTGTGAATTAAGATACGTGTCAACCGCAACAAGCGGGTCGTCTTGCTAAGGGTTAGGTTGCGGTCGATTGGGATCAAACCTGGTTCCCTTCCAGCTGAGGGTTGACCCAAAAACCAGTTTAAGGTAAATGTTCTGTCTGTTCCGGGTGTTCGGGTCTCACCGACTGCGGTGTCCTCAGAGAGGCTGAACAGAGCCAGGTTCCCATTCTGGATGTAGGGTCCGTTGTCGTAGAAATACGGAGCGAAGTCTGCTTGTGCTGTGAAGAAAGAAAGAGAGGGCTGCTGAGCAAACTTTAGAAACGTGAGTCTCTTCCCCACACCATCACACTTGTTTACCAAAAGACTTTCAGCATCAATTATTTCATAATGTCTTCAATACTGTGCTATAATTGCAACACACACAAACCCAAACACACACACACACACACTTACACAATGCTTTTATATTCCTTGCAAAGGATGCTTGAACGATAAGGCAAATTATTTGTTTTGTAATGTGAATATTTCTCATAACACAGCATTCATGTCATGTTCCTCTAAATATCCTTTGAACCACAAAGTATTAGCCAGGTAGAAGCTTATCTACACCAGCTATAGGAGCCTGAAGCCCCCTGCCTGCTCTATCCCTCTGACTGGGATTACAGGTGAGTTACGTCAGTGTCCTAAAATACCCTTTCTGTGTAAATGGATGGACATACCTAGTCTCTGAAATACTATACCATCATAACAATTGCAAGAAACCTGACATTAATAAGCCTATAAAACAAATGCAACATGTGAAAAAAACATAACAATACAATAGTTAGAGACAACATAAACACTCACATGTGACTGGTAGGAAAGTTAGCAATGATAGAATTGAATAGCATAGGAACAAAAAAACAGGACAAACTTAACGTTAATGCATACACAATGAACTGTTAACACAAATGACAAACCAAACATTATATATTATTCTAAAAATATCAAACATTTTTTTAACAGTTTTTCTCTTGTCTATAATTGTTTTGTGAACAACTCACCAATGCAGAAGTTCACTACTATGACAACAAATGAAAAATGTAACTTCTTCACATTCTTCATCCTAAGGAACAAGGTGGTTGAGTCGCACCATGAAGAAAGACCGCCGGAAAGAAAATGTTGAAAATTTAATATCCGTGTCGAGAATGGTGATTACAATCCACTAGAGCAAGAGGTAGATCTTTGCACCAGTGAACACTAGGCAGGCTGAGGCAGTCTCTAACAGGTTAATCCAATGACACATCTTAGCCTCACGAAGAGCCACTCATAGGCCTTTACAGCCACACCGGCACAGATCCTCACAGGGGGGAGAAGGAGAAGGACGTGGGCAAACCAATTGTTTCAATTAAATCATTCAACACAATTCTCAACAAAACAGCTTGTATTCAACTGGTTATCTCGTGTCTGCAACTTAATGTTCATTTAATGGCAACGACAAGGACATGGTGTTTGTGAAACAAGGATAAATACCGGTGGTGCCGTGTCTGGCTCCTTAATGCACACGGTGGGAGGCTTCAACCTGTCCATCGACTCTCATCATAAGTCTGCTGATGGTTGTGCCTATAGTGCTCAGCATCTGATATGCAGGCCAGAGCCATCTGTCCACCTCGGAAACAAGCTGAAACATCCTCTACTTGTTGAATAAATATATTATTGCAATTCATATGATTGCAATCCATGGCACAGGTGAATGCAGTGGCAAGTTCTCTGTTTTCATTTGAAAATGACGGAGGGGTTTTATCACAAAAACTGGAAATTGGAAGGATTTATGGGACTGTAGAACAAATTAAGATTTTTCAGAGGTTCAACAGGATCTTTCATTATATTTCTTTATTTTGAAAAACTCCTGATCGTTCCCTCTTTTGGTCTTTATTTATTTCTGTCTCACCAACAAGTGTGGAGTTCAAAACCTTATCGCACTGGCAAGTTTCCCATGGTATTTAAGGCACTGAGGCTTAATGGCGTTGTTTGATAATCTTAATCAGCTGCGTGGGGCATACTACAGCAGGCAGGTGTTGCGTAATTCTCCACCACTGATCCTGTTTCCACAAATAACATCCACCACAACAACAAAGATCACTTTGTCGTCCACACATCTGTTGGCTGCTCAGGCTATGGTTTCCAAACCTACCGTGAAAGAAAAGACTACAGCATGTAGACCTGAAGAAAAACGCAAAGCCTCGAAAAAGAAAGTGGTTACACTAACCGAAAGGCCACAATAGGCCACAAACAATAACAATGAATGAATTAAAAGTTAACTAATGGTCTAGAAATCATTTGCTAAAGTTATTAGTTCTAACCCACTAACTCTAACCTTAACCCTAACCGATGCTAATGCTATATAATAAGGGTTATAACGAAATTAATGTTATTTACTGGTTCAATAATGTACCTTTATTGTAAAGTGTTACAGAGAAAATAATTAGTTTACAGTTTGTTGTATGGTAGTAAAACACTGTAGTGCAGATACATTCAGCAACAATAAAACCAACTGTTATATAACACCAACATTATTGCTCTGAAAACACGGTTTTGGTGTAGACAGGAACAAAGAAAAAAATAAATGTGGATCTGCAAGACAATGGATGCGTTTGCATGCTAACCTAACATGTTGCATACAAACGATAAACCTTTTCAGTGCATTTCTATACGAGGGAATCAAATCTGCTTTCTAATCCATCTGTCATCAGCCAAATACTACACATCGACCGTTAACCCCTAAAGACCAGACCACTCTCTCTGGTGGGGGCAGAGAGTGACTGATGAATGAATTACTGCCACAGGGACTTTTATACAAAAGAGGGTTGAATACAGAGGTTAAGTATATGTGTGAAGAGGATGTTAACATAGTTCACACAAGACATATACATATGTCATTTGTCCTTTGTCACGTTACAGCCACCACAAAGCCAAGCCAGTTCATGAGAAATACATGTGGTTAGTTTTACATTTTTTCAATATAATATAAATAACACATCATAATAAAAAACCTCTATTTTCTTTGCAATGTGATTGCTGTATACAGTTATACGTTGAGGTCCCTATGATCACTCAGCCCACAGCAGAGATCACCTGCCGACTTCAAACTCTGAGTGACAGTGGGCGAGGCCCTGGTTTCAGGTTTAAATCCCGTACTGCTGGCAGATGGCCGCAGCCTTCAGCTTAACCCGCTGCTCTTGAATCCAGGGTCAGCGTGTAAGACAGCCCGGGCCAGTCTGTGCTGGAGACCCCGGGTCATTCAGAAGCTAAGAAGTTAAGACTTTTGGTTCAACAAAGACCATGAACTGAAGAAAAATACAGCTACGTGTGATCTCAGAGTATTGATTGTTGTATTATCGGTTAATATCGGTTATCCTAAAATGACCTGTCTTGGAAAACTAAGTCTTGTCTGATTTTACCAGGTGGATATTCAGTATAATTACCCAACACATTCCTGTATGTCCTCCAATAAGAAAATGTGAATAGAAATCTATACCAGTGATTTGAATGTAATATGATGAGGGGGGATCGCACAACTCTTTTGCTCATCGTCATCTTCCTACTACTGGCCCATGGGAAATCTCACCGGGAGCCACACGCAAAAAGCATCAGCATCACCCTCTGCATCATCTGGGGGGATTAGAGACGTAAACGCACAGCCATGACAGACCTTCGTCAAATAGGATCAGGGTTGTCTCTTTTTCCCCCTCTCTCTCTCCATTCTTATGTGCCTGAATCTAGCCTGAATCTAGCGTCCACAGGACACAGGATAGGACCGGGAAATAATCATGTTGATGATAATAATAATATTGACACTGGAAAGGATATTTCTGACAGGGCATGGATATAATTTCAAAAGTAAATTTAAAAAGGTTGTTCTGAAGTTGTCAGGGTAACAAACCATTTGAGAGGCGTAACATATGTGCTCGTTAAACCTGTGTTGTTTTTACAAAACAGGAAATAGATAGATAAATAATACAATTGTGAACATCAAATATTGTTACCTATTTGGTCGATTTATTTTTTTATCTAACCTGTGAATCCAGACCACCTGAGCACAAGCTACCCGTTGGACTTGACTGTTTTGGATTATCATTATTATAAATGATAATCTGTGGTGCAGTTTGCCAGGGGTGGAAGGGTTATCTTTTAGTTCTGCTCCACCCCCAAATCTAGGTCACTCTTTTAATCCCACCATGAACAGTAGAGACAGATCAAAAGTAGTCTTTTCGTTTTTATCAAACTGCAAGCATAGAAAGCTTAGTGTTGATGGTATCAGTCAGCATTTCTCTTTAATAGTATACTGTACACTATTTTTCCCATCTGTTACTCTGTTTGTGTATTTGTATCTATTTTGTATCAAAGAGAAAAGCTACTTTTCCTAAAGTTACCAAATATGAATTGTAGACGTATTTCTTAGTGTGGATATGTTAACAACATACATACATAAGCCTTCTTGCTGAAAGAGGTAGGCTACCGCTGATGCAGATTCTTGTCCGTTGCTGCCACCAGGTGGTCGAAAGAAGAAGATGGATGCGGGCCACCGTTATATTCATTCGTTCACTAAATATCAAAACAAATTTGAAGATGGCATGCCGCAAGTTGGCACGGAGCTGTGAGTCCTTTTGAGCTGCCTCAGCAAATCCTTTTTCATTCAAGCTAA
>JAOPUD010000044.1:8764073-8782568 GCA_027122715.1 Trisopterus minutus
ACACACACACACACACACACACACACACACACACACACACACACACACACACACACACACACACACACACACCGTGCGGTTGGCATATTAGCCTCAAAATAATAAGCCACTTTAATTCCAGTCTGCTGTCGATCTGATACCTTCCCTGTATCATGGCTGGTAAAAGAAAAAAAAGAAAAAAAAAAGTAGCTGTGCTTACAAGCCCAGCCACGTTAACCACCTCCGACCAACAGTCTAGACATGTCACTACATAATACAAAATAAAATTAAATAATAAAAACAAGCTTACAGAAAAGGTATAGGACCATTTAAAGCCATAATTACTCTCGAGAACTTATGAATATTTTTTTCAAACTCATTAACAGAAGTAGACATAAGAACCATGATCATTTTTTGTTTGTCATTGTAATTCAACTAATTACAATAACTTCTACCACAATTGTCCCACCAAAAGGCTGGCTGTAATGCTCTCGCCAGGCTCCCTCTTGGGTAGGACAAAGTTGGTATCTGTTACTGCAGAGTCTCCTCCCCCCTGACCTGATCGCTCCTCAGCCACTCTTGTTGCTGGCGTCACCCGTGCGCTGTCTACGTGCACGGATCGTCTCCTGGGATACCTTCTTGCGGTCCGAGGCCAGGCCAAGGGAACACATGAGGTCTATGAAGACAGTGGTCAGGTTCAGCTTGTTGCCAAACTCACTGGTGGCATAGTCGAAGGGGAAAGTGTGATGGTAGTTGTGGAAGCCCTCCCCTGTGAGTTCAAAAGGAGAACAGGAGTAGAGGGATAACAAAAAGAAAAATATGGATTAAAAACGGTCTGCATTGAATGCATGATGGACTAGCAGCTGAAATATTCTGGGTTCGATCCCAAATGTTGATGCATTTGCATTCTTGAACAAGAAGCCCAATCTGTTGACTCATAATAAACAACTCCCTACAAGTAGCTTTGGATGACGCAAACTGACAAAAAAGTGTCTAAATTACAATGTTGTAGCTGGTGCTCAATAAAAAATATATATTTTTAAGATCAACATAATACGTCCGATAAGTCAACCTATATTAAGTCACTTTTACATAAAAGACAAAAATTCAACAATCCAGGATGTCCCTGAGCAAAAATAAACATTTGCTGCTAGTTCTTCCCCATCATAAATGCTTGGCTAAAAAAGGGCACCCAATGCCTTAGGCTAACAGGAATTCAAATAGACATGCTAAAACAAATATTGTCAATTTTTTGAAGCAGAAAAAATACAAAAGGCGCAAAAAGTGAAAATCCATGGTGGGATTTCTCCTGCTGTGAACAATATGCACACACAGTCTTGTCCATTCCACTGTAAAACCATGAAAGCAACTTTTGGGTTCCTTACCCACTGCGCTGAATGCCACGAAGCGGTTCTCCCGGGGGTTGATGCCCTGGTCGTATGGCCGGTTTCCCCACATGTGTGCGGCACTGTTGACCAGCCAGGTAGCGTTGAGCACCAAGGCATAGCGCATGAGGCCAGGTACGAAGTAGCCCACCGTGAGGGACTCGCCCCACAGGTACCATGGCACCAGCATGGGCAACAAGAAGCAGAGCAGCAACACGGCTAGCTTGTAGTGCCTGGGAGAAAAAGACCACACCACTCCTTAGGCTCACAGGAGAAACACGTGGCTAGGAGAAGGGCCAGCTATATGGAACCCATTGAGTAGCATCTAACTCAACTTATTGCACCTGTTAATACCCCAAGTGACTTAGAGACAATATAATCTAATTGAAAGTGATGCCGATAACATTAAATGCATTGATCTTAAAAGGAACTACACACTAAAAAATGTCAATAAATACGTGGGGCCAAATACCATTATTCATAATTAATGGGTATAAGATACAAAGTAAAACAATAAGGGTGAGGAAGGGGGAGGTCAAGTAGCCTGAATCCATATGCCAGACGCTGGTCTGACAAGCTCTCCGATTATCAAATGCACTGACGAGAGTAAAATAAATTAAACAAGAAGCCAATTCAATTGCCCTTGATTAAATGTAATGGTGGCATGGAAGACACAAGGTGGCCGGAACAAGGTTCGACCTATTGACACCATGCCTTGGTAACTGCACCCTGGCTGTGCATGATCCCTTCTGCACCGGGGGCAGCCTTTGGTACCCTGTCTGACATTTATGGTCAGCCTGACTCACACCGAAGCTTCCTGATTGCAGATAAAGACACAATACCTTGATAGCACACAGAAGACCTTGTAATGCGTGTCTGTGGGATCTTTTTATTTGCTTGAAGCGCCGTCAAAGCTGACAAGAATGTGATTACACCCGTTTTGGATCCGATGGTGGTAGTAAATAGCGAAAAGATAAACGCAAGCAAAGCAAAAGCAAGCACGCAAAAGATAAACTATTGAAATTTCCAAAAGGTGGCTGGCTGCATTAAAACTGCTAGACCTATGAGATTGTCCAGTATTTAAAAAACGACATCTGCACTTTAGACTTCAGCATGACTCATATTCACGATGTACAGGTTTAACCTGTAAACTGTTACTGTACTTTCTCACAAAGGCACTACATTGCACTCTTGGATTCACTGGAGGACTAAAGACTTCTCGGTGCTTGAAAATTGGGAAAAACTTTTACTATTTCTCTTATGACTTACGAGTCACTTGCAGAAAGTAGATAAATAGAACCACAAGTTCCTCTGTGCATTTCTCTCTCCCCAAACACATGAGGCACAGAGGATCTGACTTTGTTCCTTTGCCCACGTACCGTCTTTGGAACATGACAACCGCGTCCGCCTTCAGGTCCGACAGCTCCAGCTTGCTCCCCTTCTCCAGGACGTCGGGGTGCTTGCGGACGAGCAGCCAGCCGATGTGGGAGAAGAAGAAACCCCTCAGGGCATTGTGGGGGTCAGCGTCCGTCTCCGAGTACTTGTGGTGTGTGCGGTGGTCCCTCGCCCATTCGTAGATGTCGTTCTGGTCAAGAGAGAGAGTAAATCGAAAGTCAACAACAGGCTCATGTGAGGCATGTGCATTGAGATAAGAACTACATAGTACGTAGTCCACATTACATCACCAGGGTTTAACTGGTTCATGTCCTACAGTATGAATATAGATGTATCGATGCCGTCATTAACACTGCTGACACTTGACAGTATGCAGTGTGTCAGGTTACATGCTGGGAAAATGACCAAAACAGAAGTTGCTTGCATGTCGCTTGTTGTTTTGTCATGCCTACCATACATCATGGGCACAATTTGACTCAAAAACCACAACATTATACAACTGTGCTCTTTTAATTGCAACATGCCTGTGTCGTGTTTGCAGTGGTTTAGAATGCAGAAGTTTAGACTGCAGATCTTGCATCCACATTACTAGGTGGGTACATATGGGCAGGATTTGAGAGTTGAAAAGAGAGCGAGCAGACGAATTGGAACTTAACAATGAAAAAAACGCCCCCTCCCTCTCTGAACCCTGCCTCCTTACATGCACCATCATTGAGAGGTGTTGCATTTCACGCATCTGTTAATGATAGCCAAGACGTATTCCCGAACCAATCCCACGATTAGTCAGCAATGAGCAGGGAGTGGTCAAAATTCCATCTAAAAACAAAATCTAAATCTCTGTTACTGTATATCCTGGTGTGTTGGGGTTAGGGTTAGGGGGTACCTGGAATGCCATGGAGTTAGCCATGGCCAGGAAAACTCTCAGGGGGAAGGATGCTTTGTAGGTCCTGTGGCTCCATAGCCGGTGGGCCCCGGCAGTCACACCAAGAGCACTGATAATAAAGCACACTGCAGCTACAAGAGAAAGGGGGAGGGCAGATTAACAAAAAAAAAAGACACATTAAAGATACCAATTGACATATACACTACACCGTTCTAATAAGGTTGTTTTGCCCTGTGAGCCGCCCCATGAGCACATCATGCTATTCCCAATTTCCCAAGCTTCCACGCAGCATCGATGTCATGTGGGAGTTATTTATTTTCAGCTCCATAGCTGAGTGTACACGCTGGTTTGTTCTCTCTTCCAGTTGTTGTTGCAAAAGTACTGAATGTGTTTCTATGTGTGGCCAGACGACGCCGTGGAATGGAGGAGCCGGGGGCTGTGGCTGGCAAAGGGCATTCGCTTGTTGCGTTGCTGTCCAGCAGCAACTTACAATGGAATGACTATTGGAATGGTGATTGTGCATTGTCTTCGCTGGTGAAATAATTTGCCGTGCAGCATTGCCAAGAAAAAAAAAAGAACAGGAGGAGATGGGGAGGGGGGGATTATGCAAGTGTCACATTGGACACAAGGGGTTCAGTATTTCAAAGCATGGCTCTGTTGTCTACTTTATTGAGCAGAAAGTCTAATCCCGCTATAAAGTGCGTGTTTACTGCCCTCAAGTCTTGAATTTGAATCAGCAAAGTTAGAGGAAAAAGTGCACAATAACATGTTGGATGACATCCGACCCCGCCGTCACTTTGAGCGCCACGGGAATTTAGTTTTTAAAAGGCCGACATTTACGAAGAAACAGTGTTAACAAAACGAATGAACCATTTTAAAACCACACGGATCATTCATTAATGAACAGGGGACGTTTGTTGGGTCCCGTGACTGTATTTCACCTACCAGCACACTGTGTTCTGTTTCTGGAATGTAGGGAGTGACTTCAATAGATACAAACGGGGAAAGAAAAGAAACGCCTGCCTCGGCTGTACTGTACTGTACTGTTAATACTTACTCCATGCAAGGGTTAAAACTGATGCGGAAGGGATGAGCACCAGTCCATAAAGCGCTCCGGAGTGTAAAAGCAACATCAATATGATGTTTCTCCAGACGAGTCTCCTCGGCGGTTTAGGACCCTCTTTTTCCCTATATGTATCATCAAATACATCTTCCACGGTCGATATTTCCGTCGCCGCAACCCCGTTCTGTTGCTTGCTGGGGTTGTGGTTCCTGGTATCCGTTTCGGTCATTTTAAACAGCGGTGCTGAAAAGAGAATGGATATTGGGTACAGTATCAGTTACACACATTCAAACAACGACTTAAGAGCTGGATCAAAACAGATCAATCCAATCCGGCCTGAGCAACTTCAGCCTAGGGTCTTCATGTTTTCTGACAGTGACTCCATGCATCCGATCGTTAACTACGCATTCGTTTCTGGTATTTTTTCCTCCAGCGCTCAACAAGAGCGGACGAGCACATCTTCACTTTTACTCACCGTTTCAAAGGGTTTAGATGCGACGGGCGTTTATCGTTGAAGTCAAGTCGTCGCTTAAGCCGCTGAGCGAACCGTGGTGGTAATAACGTGAAGGATAAGACACGGGTGAGGTGGATCGTCGTCTGGTTACCTAAGGTTCTGATTCATTCTTCGACGGCGTTTCACAAGTACCCCTAGCTGCAGACAGCGGGAGTGGGCGGAACAGGCGGAAATTGATGCCCCCCAGTGCCCCATTGGTTGCCCTTTTATCTGATGTTCTTGGACGGACGGAATTCAGATTCTGTATTAGATAAGGTGATGATAAGGTTTTCATTATTGCACAGCTTGTTTCCACACATGGTTACGAAACAGCCGTGACAGGACGATTTGGCTTCGAGACCTGATGTTGAGATGTCACCCAAACTAGACCTAACTAGGTCATTCTCGTCTCTCGTTTGCGGCTGGCCTATGTCAGCACCGGGTAACACGAGTACAATTCGTGTTTATGATGTAATCTATTCTTCTATTCTTGCTTCCTGTTGTCCGAATGACATAGGCCTATGTGCTGGTAATATCACCTGATATATCAACAGTTGGAACACTGAGTGACTTTTTCAATGTATCCATCAGTTAACGTATAGGCTATAATGAGTATGACTATAAAGTGTCTATATAATAGACACTCGGGCACAAAATCATTGTTGTCGAAGAAAAACACATGGATGGATAGATAGGATAGTTAGATATATTCTTAATCCCGAAATGTAGACAACCGCTCAATACACACAATTAAATCCACACAAGAACAATTAGCAATACACACAATACAAAATAGCCTGTATAAATTAGGCCAACATGATTGTGAAATGACAGAAAATAGTGACTTGAAATGCTTGGTAAGCAGGGCTAATATGGAGGGCAAAAGAGCAGACAGATCAGTGCATTCCAATGTAGGACAATAGGCCTAATATCATATCAGGAATACTATGAGCTCATCGTTGTAAAATGTGTGGGACAGAGACATAGTGAGTTAACGGGTATAGTGATGTTTGGCTTGTTGTATAACTGAAGCCTACATTATTTTCCAATATTTTGAAGCCACCTGGTGCCTGCAGTGCAAAGTTTCAACCAAGCCACCCCGTGCCCCTTATCTATGAGCGATGACTATAACCCACCCAACCTTCTCGTGTCATGCACCCAGATCCCAATCTCTTCCTTTCAATTTCATATCATATAGATACAGTTTATTGTGCAACAATGGCAACAACACATTTGCTCATCCCATTGTGGGGTGACTGAACTCTCAATGAAGGGATGGACATCATCACAGCATTACCTGAAAATTTATCTATGTTGCAATAAATGACAGCACATGTCCTGGGTTGACCAACTTTAACATTCAGCACATGAACTATAGTGAACTGAAAGTATGACCATAATCTATTGTGAAACAATTACATTTGGCAATGTGACATATACTGGACACGTGGAAGCCCAAACAGTACCACCTAGTGTTTGCGTACAGCATTACAGCAGTGGACAATTGGATTGGTCAATCTAATTGGATAGAAGAACACAGCCTTGACTTAAATGAATGCAGTAGCTGTTTATGCAAATACATATACCTCTTTAAGAAAAAAAAAAAAACTAGCTAGCTAGCAGGATTTAAAAAAACATAAATAAGCATACAGATATTCACTTTCAAACCTATCTCTCTAAAAGTAGCACCAGTTCACAATGCTGCGTGTGGGGGAACATATCGATTGGCACGGCCACTCTCGGGGAAAAGGCCTCCCCCGTGAGTTTCTTCTGTGGGTCCGGAGGGCAGCACAGCTCAATGAAGTTCCTCATGGCCTCGCCGTCTGGTTTACAGGAAACGTATACCAGTCTGCGCACCGCAGGTTGGTTTCGCAATGCCCGAACCACGCGGTAGTGGAGCCCGGCTCGGGCGGGGTTGACCACGGCTGCCACGCTGCCGCTGCCACCACCTCCTCCTCCTACTCCTCCTTCTCCTCCTCCTCCTCCTCCTCCTCCTTCTTCCGAACTGCTCAGCTGGGGGATGATCCCGGGAAGGATCACCTCTGCTTTGCCGGCGAGAAACTGGCAGTTGAGCACGCCGTTGAGCGCGGCGTTGTGTCTGGCGTCCTCCACCGCCTGTGGGACCAGCTCCACCCCGACGACCCGCTCCACCGCGGGGGACAGGGTGACGCCGATGGCGCCCGTGCCGCAGCACACGTCCAGAAGGGTACCGCCCACCCTATCGGCCGCCCCTTTTGGGAAGCACAGCTCCCGGGCCACGGTGAAGAGCACTTCGGCTGCGGCCATGTTGACCTGGAAGAAGGCGTCCGGGGAGATGCGGAACTTGAAGCCCAGCAGCTGTGAATGACATCACACGTAAAGACCAGGGATTATAATTAATGACGTCCCCGTCGTCCCGGGATGTAATTGTCAATGGGAGGATCAATATTCTCTCTCGGGTCAACCTCGGGACAAGGAGAATTTTGTGTGCACTGACTTCATTTTTTCTGTTTAAGTTTTCAACACTTTGTGCGAACCAGAACGGGTTTGCGGTCGGTGGAAAAGACTTATGTGAAAAGGTAAATGGAAAAAGGACTGAGCTTCGTTCAATTGGCTGGGGCCCTCACGTTTGTGTTGTTCAGACATATCATCAGTGAGACGCAGAGACTGCGTCTCACTGATGATACGACATTACTTAGAACGTAGGGGTCAAAGCATATGCCAACAGGTGACTGTGGACAAATTGGTGTTCAAACTCAGAACCCTTGGGCTAGAAGTAAACACCCTAACTGCCGCCAGTTACGAAATGACTGAGCAAATATGAAATGTATATTTTTCTGCATTCTGTTGAGGCAGGAGAATGTGGCAATGGTATATGAAAAATACATAATTTACATACTCAAATAAAAATACTCTCTGGTTTACAGTATGCGGTGGAGTTCCTGTGTGTGTGATCAGAACTCACCTCTTCATGTATATGAGGCTGGCCATAGAGGAGTTGGTATGGTGATTCTTCGTGATCACAGCGGGTCATGGAAGTCTCTTGGAAGAACAGTGAGTAGAGCTTACAGATGGCCCCCGGGCCCTTCGTGAAGTAATCCACGAGGGCTTGTTTGTGAATTGCTATCTCCTCAGGGACAAGTGTTTGTGGGTGAAAATAGACTATAACCATAGTGTGACCCTTTGCATTGGTCCTGACCGTGACCTCTCGCCAGTGACCTCCTTTATGGAACAGAAGGCATGAATCCAAGGGAGACACACGAATGAATTCTTGGTAGCATCTGGCCACTTGTTTGTGTTTTTCAGGCATGTTCAGAAGGTGGTCTCCATTGACGCAAATAATGTTTCGGTCCCTGCCAGTACCAACATAAAACCCGACTGTTTTGGGGTTGCCGTCCACGCCTTTGTTGACAGAGAATGTGGACTTATTGCGATAGCAGTCTATAACTGGCGATGGCATTATAGGGAGAACAGAGAAGCCAGACGTATCGTTGACAACCGGTGATTGCTGAGCTGCGATTAAATGGGAAAGCTGGGAAGAGAATTGAGACAGTATATTTTCCTGGTTTTGCTGTTTGATGTGAAGTTGTTCATCATAACTGAGTCTCCAAAGAGGTGTCACAGCATCAGCCAGTCTGTCTTCCCAGGACATGTTTTCATCGAAAGCGTTCTTATTTTGTTTCTTTTTCCGTGTTTTCTTTGGCGGTTTAAGCTTAGCACCATCAACAGTTGACATGCAAAAAAAGGACTTCGATAGAAAGCCCTGCAGCTGACGATGAAAAGCCACGACCGGCTTAATGCATGGGACTGTCCAAGCCATATTATTAAAATATTAAGACGACTAGGAATCACAGTCTCATCAACGTGTGTTTAGCATATGGTTAAATCGAGAACTAACAGGTTTATTCGCTTGTTGCGGTTGCTACCACGGTTCGACGCAAAAAGTTTATCCTTCAGAAACGCTCAGATATGACGTGTCCGGGCGCGCCGTGCGTCACCTTTACGCGTCCCGGGGCAAGTAAACAGTTCCGCTGTGTCGCGATGGACTCAAACAAGGACGAAGCCGAGCGGTGCATAAATATCGCTCGAAATGCGATAAGCAACCACCAAGCGGAGAAGGGCAGACGTTTTTTGGAAAAGGCACAACGTTTGTATCCAACAGACCAGGCGAAAAGTATGTCGAATCGATGCCTGCCTCCGCTGCGTTTCTTGTTTCAGCCGAAGGGCCAACACTTCCAAATCCGTCAGCTAATGTTAGCATCTCGAATCAGCACAAGCGTTTCGTAGATGAAACTGGTATATGTAGTTCTTTACTTCTGCCAGTGTTTTCCTCCTCTTATTGTTGATTAATCCAGACTGGTGATTAAACCCCATTGCCATGTTTGTGTTTGCAGTTTGGCCAACACTTTCCTAGCAATGTAGTTAGCTGCTACGTTGCTAGTCGTAAGCTGCTTGAACTCAAACTGTGTTGCTTAGTACCGGTATTTGCAAAATACGCTGGACTATCTGTCTGTACTGATGTATCGTCCTTTCTTTAATAGATCTATTAGAGTCGTTATCACAGAATGGAAAGCCTCCAGACGGCAATGACAATACTATGAACGGAGATGGACCCAGAATGAAGCATCGCAGCAAAGCAGACGAAGCGAATGGGTCAGGAGAGGGGCCCGCCGAGACAGCCAAACCGTATACGGCAGATCAGCTTGACGCGGTCAAAAAGTGAGCTTGTCCTAACCAGGCTCAGTCAATGATGCATTTTTAATGATGTGGCTGAAGTTCCCCGGCAGGTAGCTGTATCTAGGACCAGTTCACCTTTCCAAAGACTTGAGTTGTGTAACGTGTCCTGTTTGGTAGTTATGTTATGCGTTTCTGTTATCAAGTTTGTTTCCATAACCTGAACTTGTTCTTTGTTATTATGATGGTTGTGTGCTTAAAGGATCAAGAGTTGTAAAGATTACTACCAAATCCTTGGTGTTGAAAAGGATGCAGCGGAGGAGGATCTTAAGAAAGCGTACAGGAAGCTGGCTCTGAAATTCCATCCAGATAAAAACCACGCACCAGGAGCCACAGAGGCCTTCAAAGGTGATTAGCTGTCCCTTTGTAATAGCACGGTTTGTACATTGATTTACTATGATTGACCAATGTCAGTAGGCTGCTCCAACAGTAGCACTGACAGGATTTGGAGCAAATTATACTTCTGTGTTGAATAGTCAACGTAGGTATGCCATGGGTAACTCGCAGTGGCACCCCTTCCAAAAAATTTTACCACACACTTTCCTGCTACGTTTCCAGTGAAATTATGATAGACTGTTTAGAGAGGTTTGCATACATACATTCCTCTTTACAACAGATCACTGAATGAGATAGTTCTTGTGACTTTTGGCGGATTAAATCACCACCACAGAAACATAAATGCAATCACTGACTCAGATCCCGTTGCCTACAGTGGCATTTCAATGCAGAAACATGGTTTGTCCCCCATGGGGTTAAAATCCCACTGGGACTTGCCCCATGCTAAGAATAGACACATATATGTTGTTATCATGGCTTCCATTGGATAGCAGAGTCTAACCAAATGTCAAAATGTATTATTCATATTGCCATGTGCTCCTGTTTCTGTGAAACCAGCTATTGGGACTGCCTACGCGGTGCTCAGTAATACAGAGAAACGGCAGCAGTATGATCAGTACGGGGAGGAGCAGTCACACCCAACCAGACAGAGGCAGCACCAACGCCATGACTTTGAGGCGGACATCTCTCCAGAGGATCTCTTCAACATGTTCTTTGGGGGCGGATTCCCATCCAGTAAGGACTGATTTGTACTTGCTGTTGAGGTGGTCCCCATTGATGCAAATGATGTCTTGGTCCCTGCCAACATAAAACCTGACTGTCCATAGGTTGACTCCACCGCTATGTTGACAGAGAATGTAGACTCATTGTGATAAACAGTCCCTAACCGGTGATGGCACTATTGGCAGAACAGAGATCCCATCCAGTCAGTACGGTTTACCTTTCACAAACAAACTATGAGAAACCTACCGCAAACAATATTGCTTTCACCAATTTGTTTCTTGTTGGCTGAGACAAAGGTGACTTAGGTAAGATTCCAGAGATGTAAAGAGAGAGAGAGATGGCGTAAGAGAGCCAGCTTTTGCAATTAGACAATCCAAAAAAGTCCCCTCTTTCTCTGGCCCCGTCCTCCTTACATTTATCCGCCATTGAGAAGTGTTGCATTTCACATGCATGTGATTAACAGGCAAGAAGGATTCCCGTAACGAATCACGGAGGTGATACCCTGATTGGTTTGTAATGAAAGTAAATGTGTGTATGGTGGCCCTTAGAGCTCAACCTATGCAACACAACCAAAAAGTAAAAAAACATAAGCTAATTAGGACAACACATCACTGCAATTACACCAGATGACAATGGAAGATTTCCAGGGCGACACTTAAAAAACGTGTGATGAACACGTCATGACACGCTTGCTGTTGCCGTAAAAGAGTCATGACCTTATAGAAGTCGACAAACTGTCTGTGGTGTTGGTAATGGAATGTAAGTGTTTTTGGTTGGTTTTAACATTGTGGATCTTGACAGTGTCACTACGTGTTCATAGCTTTTAAGTGTACTCTGGAAGCCCTTAAGTCGTTTGGTGTAGTCGCAGTGGTTTTCTGTGTTGTCAGATTTTTTTTTCAGCCTGATTTCTCAATGCTCATATGTTTTCTTAATTGACTTGTAATTGACTTTCATCCATTTGGATGTGTTTTTCTATGTTACAGTGTTAACTTGTCAACTTGATGAAGATGTGTTCTTAATTTGCATGTATATTGTCTATTTTGCATGGGTTGTCTTAAGTTGCATTGTGTTGAGCTCTCAGGGCCACGGTAGAAATTTTACAGAGACTGGCATTTTTACCTCGAGGCAGATATTCTCACAGTGCATTGCCATAACTTTCAATGGCTGACAGATGACTGTACCATTTTTAACACATGACATGTATGTTACATGACAATGTCATGTAACATACGTGATATGTATGTTACTGGGCTATTTTCACTTTCAAAAGTCAGTTTGACATATGGTGAAAGCAGGATTGACCGAGCTGTATAGCAGTCTGTTTGAACTATTGCTGATGTTTACCGAGTGATTAGAAGTTTCATGAGGGCTGTGAGGTATCCCAAAGAGGTCAAGAGTGTGCAGTTCGTCGTCCTGTCCAACCAGCTTCCTGTATCTGGGTGACAAAGAATCAAACCCTTGCAAACATACGATTGGCCGACGTGTTCCCCTGGAAATGCCGAGCATTTTTGGCGTGGTTCTTTTCTCCTTATCTCAACGCTTTTACGTGAACATTTATTTCACTTTTATGTGTACATATGGCTGGATTTTACTTTCACTGCTGTCTTTCTTTTCTTTAAGGTAATGTACATGTTTACAGAAATGGCAGAATGCACTTTGCAAATCAACACAGACAAGAAAGGAGAGAGCAACAAAGAGAGGCAAGTCTTGTGTGTTTTGATGTAGCAAAATGTCTTGGACGTTAGACGGTCTGCAGATGAGCACTGCGCCTAACCTCTCCGGTCATGGCTGCGTAGTACTGCACTGAATCTTTTGGGCAGCTTTTTAAACAAGGTGATGTGTTTCCTCTCCACAGGGAGGCCTGGCCCTGTTTATCCAGCTCATGCCCATCCTTATCCTCATCGTGGTTTCTGCTCTCAGCCAAATGATGGTTTCCCAGCCCCCATACAGCCTTAGTTACCGATCGTAAGCCCTTTTAAAAAGGAAAAAGTTCATTTTGTTTAGGGTTGTGTCGTGGAGTCTGGCAGATGATTCATCCTTTCCCTATCGTTTTGTGTTTGTCCTAATTTTCTTTTATCTCGCCAGTTCATCTGGACACGTTCAAAAGAGGCATACGTCTGCGCTGAAGGTGCCTTTCTACGTGGGAGAGCGCTTTCATGAAGAGTACTCTGGAACTAACCTGAAGCAAGTGGAGAAAAGTGTGGAGGAAGACTACATCTCCAACCTCAGAAACAACTGTTGGAAGGAGAAGCAGCAGAGTGAGTTTGTCTAACCTGGTTGGTTTCTGTGTGGCGTTCATTTTAGGTTAATGTTTTTTCATGGGGTTTGTGCAGTTCCAGTGCAATATTCTTTCACTTAAATCTAAAGATGTATGAATAACATCTTGTCTTTTTATTTGTCATCTGCGTCTTGTGTCAAATAACCTAATAATGTGTAACAAAGAAGAAGAACAAATGTTTTAAATTCAAACTATAAAGACTACTCCTGCAGTTGAATGTATACTCACGTATTGGAATCTATTTAAAATGCATACCTTAGATGTACACCGTTGCAACCCACTGACCTATGTTTTTGAACCATTATGGGTGTCTATATTTATTTTTTATTTCCAGAGGAAGGCCTACTGTACCGTGCCCGATACTTTGGAGACTCAGATTTATACCAGAGGGCACAGAGAATGGGAACCCCCAGCTGCTCCAGGTTGTCTGAGATACAGGTTCTAATCCATGGCTAGAAATCAATGATACGCGTTATGGTGAGTGGCTTAAAGTACCCTGATTGTAACCCTTAGCTAATATGTTCATTCTAATATGTTCTCTGTATACTAGCGTAATGTGGAGTGAAATAACCTGCGTCTAAAAATATGTAAGCAATGTGATTGATATCATGTCACATTGATTAATGATGCACCTTTCCATCCTGTCGCTATGGCTCATAATTAATTCATCATAAATATAAGCACTCCTGCACATTGTTAATTTCGCCTTTTGTTTTCTCAGGTCATTAGAAACTTGAATTGAACTAGAAGAAATATGTTGCCGCACCTCAAATTGGAGTATATGACCGCAGCAAAAATATTGTGAAAATCCAAAAACTACCATAAGCATTGTGGACAGCAGATTTCATCAGAGGAATCCCGTTGCAACTGCAGGTTGAATTCTTGCAGGACTGGGACATGCTGTGAGTCGACCGTTGACATTTTTTTCCTATAGTGTCTTCAAGATGGCGTCCAACTGAAAAGATTTAAGGAAGGCAAAGAAGAGAGAAAAATGTTGTCTATTTGAATGGCAAATCAATGCTGCTAAGATTTCACTGTCTATATCCCCAAGTCTTTTTTTTTTTATTTAATGAAAAATGAAAAAAATTATCTCCTGGCCTTCTTGTAGATGGGGCATCTGAGCCACTGACTAAAAATAGTAATTTTTATAGTTCATACCAATGTAAATATAAATTTACTTTTAACAGTGCAGGATTCAATTGCATTAAGATATAAATCCTTCTATAATTTAATGTTATTCTGTGGGTTTGCTTGTAGCTTGTTGGATTATGATTATTCAGAATCATCAAACAAACCTGTATTTATTAAATTAATCCCGCTAAAATTGTATTAAAGTTTGTTGGAATTAAATGTTGCCCTATGACCGTCTTTTAAAACCTGTCTATTATTTGCTGGGTAGTTTGGGAGGGCAAACACATTTCAGACAATTTTGTAAAATAATTTATTGATTTTTGTCACTGCAAAAAGACAGTACATATTTGACTATCAAATACATGCAGAAGGTGTTGCTTCCAGTAATTCATATTCTAGAAATGAGCACTCAACTGTTCCATACCCACAACGACCAGCATTATATCATTCATTCAACTAGAAAAGCTGCCATTAAACATGTCACAGTTGGTCCTGCTATTTTTTTTTGGTTTGGGTCTAGTGCTGAAGACATCTTCAGTCACAGCAGAAAAAAAGCTTTTCTCGTTTTTACATTAGTATAATGTAAGTCTATTGCATATTGAAAATAACTACAGTGCTTCAACAAGATCTGTTCTCCTATAGAAGAACCCTCATAAACGTAATGTAACCAATATGTCTTCCCCCATTAAGAGTGCTTTTGATGGTGCTAAGACTTTTACATCCATCGCTGTAACAGCAGGAGACTCGTTGCTCAGCAACACACCTCTACCACCAGCTCTCCTGAACAGTACAACTTCCTTTTGATGGCCCGGAAGCTAGGACTGAGTCTGAGGGTTTTAGGCCGTCGGGCGTTGGCACTTTGTGGAGTTGTGTTGGTCTTGAAGAGTTTCTGGACTTTGGGCCAGAACCCCCCGGTGTCCGTCCTCAGCACCAGGGTGACGTGAAACGTCGGGACGAGGCTTGCGTCCACAGCTATTTGGTCCACACAGCACACGTCTCCCTGGCCTCCCTTGTCGACACACAGGTCTATAAGCGCCCCCCGTAGGCCGCAGGGCTCAAACGCAGCCAGATGGACGAGCTCTTGTCCGATGCTGTGAAGCAGGCGGTCAGGTAGGATCAGCTTTGAGCTGCCGGCAGCTCCCAGAGAGGCGTCGCTCAGACTGCGAGCTATGGTGGCCACTATCTCCTCAGACAGCGTTACCTCCAGAGGGTCGAAGAGGACGCTGCTTTCTGACTCAGAAAGGGATAGGTCTACCACGGATCCTAAAACAAGAGCAAAGTTTAAGGGTTACGGTTGAATGTATTGTCAATTCAATGTAAAGAAATTGAACAATGAGCCTAAGTTGATTATTTCAGACCAGACATCCAGACCAACCCGTTAGATGGGTTGCTTCTTGTCATTCAGAGATAAAGGAAAAAGCAGATAACTCCTGCAACCCTTACCAGTCGGACTCTTTCTGCAGTGCTCTGCTGTTGTTCCCGACTGATTTGTTCCTTTTAGTTCTGCCAGTCTTTGTAGTAGACTGCCCACTGACAGTCGTTTGGAGACCCTGTCCTCCACCGGGGACGGGGGGAAACTGCCGTCCATTGATTGCGAGCAAGAAAACGACATATTTTATACAAAGTAAAAACTGTTACTGTTAATAAAAAAAAAGTGCTTGGCTATCACCCCTAACCAGACCAGACCAGCTGGAAAACCCTGGAAACAATGGGACAAAGCGTTAAATACCCATGCCTAAAGCCACCTCCCACATATTTGTTCAACCAATGAGCGTTCAGAACACGTCCCTAACTCTGCCTAGTAACATTTTGGTCTACACAGCGTCCCCCCCGCCCCGCCCCCCCCATCCCCCTACCCCCGCTACCCTAACTTTCAAAGGACTTTTCTATAAAGGAATTTGAATATCTTGCTAAACGTTTCGCACGTCAAGCACGTATGTTGAAACCATTGATTTCAACATAGATTGGCGTCAGGAATTGTTTCCACTTAAACCTGTTTTTAATTAGGCCTATGTAGCCTGACGCTAACTAGCTAAGCAAACACGTGTGTCACACTTTGCAAACTCATCTATTTGCTAAATAAACTTGCCGATTATTGATAAAAGGCCTATTTTGTAGACTCCAAAAGACCGCACACAGTATCTGCCCTACTGTGGATCACATGCGTGGGGCTAATGAAGGATTCAGAAAAATAATTGTAGGCTACTTATACGATTAAAGACACAGACTTTCAAAACATTTGTGTCAAATCTAGATTAAATAGTTGTTAGTAACAGCTTCATGAATGTTACCACATCTCCACATGGTGGCATCACTACACCGCCCCTTACGGGCAAAGTAGTGATTCATTTATTTCTTGACAGAAGAAGAACCACCGTGCCTGCGTTCTAGCACGTCTTCACCCGCCATCCCCCCCACCCCACCTCACCCCATGTTCTTGTGCTCCATTATTACAAGTAGGGAAACAAATCATGTCAGAGTTATCAGTTTTGTACATGAATAAACCCATTATTGTCACTGTCTATCATTGTCTAGGACAGCTTGACATTGTTAAACATCGTTGTTTTTAGATATTATATTGTGCAACAATTAATATGCCTTCCCCTTAATATACTCCCATAATAGTGAGGTTAGGCCTACCGCATTAACAATAGGCTGCATAGGGCTATATTGTAGAGTAAGAGGGAGAAAAGAGGACACTCCACACGCCTTTCTGCTCTTTTCTGAACACGATGAATGAATCCACTTTTGTTGATTAATTCGGCCAGAGGTACAAGGGTCCTGGACTGGTGTTTGCCTGTCTGTAACTATAGTAACACCGGGCTGATTTCACTCACCAAAGGGGGCGTGTTTTTGTGAAGTGCTATCCATTGCCAGCTGAAATCAACGCAAACACATTTTTTTATTTTATTAGAAATACATAGTAATAGTGTATCTAGTAAGTAGTAAGTAATTTCCTTATAAATAGTAGAAGACACCCAGTGTTTATCCCCATAGACATAGTCTAGTTTATCTTCTCCCTTTTGTCCTTTGAACACTGAGCAGTGTCACTAGTCTCTGTGTCCGTGTGCCTGCAGCCCCTGAGAGGGGGCTGCGGTCCAGGGGGCCCGTCCCATGGTGATTTATTGCTCGAGGTGGCAGAAACGGATCTCCGTCCCTGGAGGACACGAGCATCGATGGGGAAATCCATGCTGGGGGGGCGCACGTGTTCTTAATCATTCAATTAATTTGTTTGAATCTTTCACAGCGTTGTCGATGTGCCCTTATTGTTATACAGTGCTTATATATAACTCTTTTTTTTGCTTCAAACGTGGTTTCCACGTTTTATATATCTCAATTGGTCGTCTAATCATGCTGCTATTTGCTGTAGCCTGGTTCTCCAACCCTAAACCGACCAAAGGCCACTTGTACATCAACCATAATCTGTACATTACGGTAAACATGCGAACCCTGCGTGCGTCCTTTTTATATCGAGTAGGCCTATGTTATCTGTAGTTAAGGACATGTCACGTGATTTGCTAAGGCCAGAGGCTACCATATCGATGTGCATATATAGCCATCACTTCAAAACCAGGGAAAACGGGGGCTGAACTGACCTTAAACTATAGATTAGTATTCGGCTAAACTGTTAAGCCTGCCCCGCCCGCTTGACCTTAATGTTAGGCCACTGAATCAGGTCATTAGAGGGTCCTTTTTCAACCACCACCCTGGTAAACATGGACTGATCCAGAGTTAACACCAGCAAACGGTGTAGGCCTATATATTTCACCATCAATTTGGTGAAAACATATTCAGGGTTGCAAATTAAAGCCATGTATTTTCAATATTCGGATCAATTAACTTTCTGTTCCTATAATCTGAACGTTATGTCGGTTTAATCTGTCAATGTGTAGGCTATTTATTTGTCTATCCTGGTTCACTGCAATTGTGTGATTGCGAATAAATGGTATTATAAGCGCTGACTTTTTTTCTGAAAGTGATTGAAAAGTGTCTATTCTGCTTGCCGGGGGATTGCCGGGATTTTTCGTTGATAGAAACAAGCCAAGTAACACATAGGTCCTTATCTCTGTCTCTCTCTCTCTCTCTCTCTCTCTCTCTCTCTCTCTCTCTCTCTCT
>JAOPUD010000044.1:8814354-8837403 GCA_027122715.1 Trisopterus minutus
TGTGTGTGTGTGTGTGTGTGTGTGTGTGTGTGTGTGTGTGTGTGTGTGTGTGTGTGTGTGTGTGTGTGTGTTCATGCAGGTGTATGTTTGGGAAATTGTGTGTGTCATTAAGTAAATGTACTAAAGGTACAAGGGCCTGAGGAGCGCTGCCTTATATAGAGCTGGGCCTAGTGATGTCACCGGGTTCCGCTGGCCAGAGACCTCACATGATGTAGTCGCGGTTACCGGTTTGTTGTGTATACGTTCCTTTGAAAAATGCTAAAATATGCTGAAGTCTAAATCAGTCATTTTGACGTTTTTTTCAGGAGAAAAAGTTTAAGAAAGTGTGCATGAACATATTTATATACATTATTTATTTTAGGGAAAGAATCAAAGAGTGAATTTGCTCACATAAAGTGTGCGTGTGCGGCCCGTACCCGTACCCGTGTCCCTCCCTCCCTCACCTGTCTCAGACGGTCTTTCCCTCGCGGTGAGGGGGAGGCCGGATAGGGGCGGGAACGGTGCCTGACCCGGGCTCGACCCCGGCTGGCGGCCGCTCGTTCAACCTCAACCCTACCCGGGTTCTCCGGCGCTCCTCGTGGAGGTCCCTCCTCTTGGAGGAGATCCTCAGGTGTCGCCTTCCTCACCCGGTTCCTCACCCGTCTTCTCCCCATTGTTTTCTTGTTCGCTTTGCACACTACGCTTACTGGACAAAACACTGCTATGATCGATCTCTTAGAACCAGGTAATGCTTATCGCTCCGCTCTCTGGTCAGCACTGAGCACTGGACTGAGGAGCGGTGCCTTATATAGAGGAGCGGGCCTCGTGATGTCATAGAGGTCCGCCAGGGTTCCGCTGGCCCCAAACGACGCACGATGTTGTGGTGTTGTCGCGGACAACCAGATTTCTTTGATTGACACTCTTTAGAGTATGCCTCAAATAAGCTTAAGTTGAAATGACTAAAATAAACCTATTACTTTAATATAAAAAGTGTATAAACACACGCTTATATTTACACAAGTCACAATATGAAATTGGTTCACACAAGTCCATAAGCTGCTTCTAAGTCTATCAATGTTTTATACCCAAAACATGCACATAAACATACACTGTGGCCAGGAAAGACTTGTCAGGCTATCAGTGTTTTCAGTGTCTTTAATGATATTGATATTTAAAAATAAGTTTGAAACTGTCATTCTTGTAGATCAACTGGCATGCGCACCCACGCACACACACACACACACTGCTCAGGCAGGACATCAAGACGTAAACATCCCACACCAGCAATAAACTGTTATTTCACAAATGCAGGAATTAAGAGAGTTAAGAATCCAATAACAGCCAAGCGTCTTAGTCGTACTGCTGATCAGGTCAGAGTTTGCTTGGAGCTTTCTGGAGCCTCCAGACCCTCCGGATACCAGCGTCTGTGGCGTCTAGCTCCCTGAAGGCCTCCGTGTTTCCTGATTGGCTGAAGCGCTCTAGCATGGGCTGGAAGACTGTCGCTGGGATGCTGTAGTTCAGGTGAGGGTAGGTCACGTTGGCCGTGCAGTCCCTGGTGTTACTGGCTACAATGCCTGGGATTTAGAGGGACAGTATTATACGTTTTAAACTTGCCGACAATTGTGGGGAATGATGGTATTTTGGGTGTTTGACCAAAAACTGAACGATTCTGGGTTCAAACCCCAATGTCCACAGACTACCTGTAGGTATCCTTATGCAAGACGCCCTATAACCCCTTCCCGCTCATTTATGTGTGTAAATACTCATTGTATGCCGCTTTTGACAAAGGTCTGCTAAATGACTTAATTGAATATAATAAAAAATATTAAGCAATTTTGTGTATGCAAAGTTTACCATAGTCATAAAGTAACCTCAACTGTTTAAAAGAGGGAAAGGTGCGTCTGGGTGTCGGTCCTTGACCTATAACAGAAAGCCTTACCCAATAACTCCCCCGAGTGTTTCCGCACCACAGCGCCCCCGCTGGCGCCCGCCTGTACTGCACACGTCGTCTGCAGCATCACAGGTGTGCGATCCCAGTTGACGGCTTTAGATAGGATGCCGCCAGTCAACGAGGGACCACAGCTCTTTCCTAGCCCGCCATACCCCACTACCACTACCTCCTCGCCTTAAGGAATAATAATACAAATGTAATAGTTAGAATAAAATATAGGATAATTACTGTTGTAAATAACCTGCACCAACTAGTATTACTTATATTTGACCCCACCTGGTTGAAAGGACTTGGCCACCACTGGAACCACCACCTCAGGAGCAGAGTCTCTCAGCTGTATCACAGCAAAATCGTATGAGGAAAACGGCTTTGTGGAAAATAGCACATCACCCATGACAACATGGAACCTGAACAGGAGAACAAATGGTGAGACAAGATGTATTGATCTTTTATTCAAAAAAGTAGTAGAACACATGGCCCATGAACATCTAGAAACAAAGGTCAGGTCAGCTGCAATATGAATTAAAGCAGGCCTTTTAGTTGTCTTTCATTTGGTGCCGTCATAACTTTATACAATTATGTTGCTTTCAGGAAGATAGACCTATTAGAAATTAAGGGAAAAGATTAATTGCAATGATGTTCCTGCCTTCCATAATCAAAAGGTTAAAGAAATATTCTCAGTCAGCTTAACAAAAAACAAGGATATAGACAATTGCAATTGTTTTCTACCTGTCCTTGTGATGGAACTTCAAAGTAACACTCTTCCTTCCGTTGACGACATGTCGGCAGGTTAGAGCCAGACGAGATGCGACCAAAACACCAGAGCCCCAAAACTGTCCACTTTCAATCAAACACACGGTGGGGTATTTCCTAAACTGGGAAGAGGAAAAGGAGGACGATGCTGTGTTCAGGAGTCGAAGGCCTTCCGGTTCACCTCCATGGAGACAGCTCAGCTCTGTCAGTGTAGATTCGACGGTTATCCTGTCAGTTATGTCCCTTATGTTTCTCAAAATAACTTGGACAGAACAAACCAAGGTGAGACCGATCCACTCCACTCCTTTCCAGCACAGTGACGACACGATGATCCCAACCAGGTGTGCGTGGTCGTCGCTTTCCATCTCAAAAAGCCCCCCACCCTCAGTACCAGGCAGGCACCGGGCATCCGTGAGAATGACCGCATTGTCCTCCCCGCATAAGTTACTGACGATGCCCGTGCTGAGGGTGTTCGTGAAGAGGTCGGGGCAGAGGGAACCAAAAGGAGAGCCACATGCAACGACTGCGGATCCTTTGCGAAGAGAATAACTTTCTGCACGAGGGATGTTAATTGAACTTCGGCAACTGTCCTCGAAATCTGTCTTCAGGACAGCAAACCAGCTAAGAAACCTGGACTCCTTAATCAGCTCTTCAATCCCGTCGTCATTGTGAAACTTCCAGCTGTCGGACTCTTGGAAAATAGTGTGAAAAGCCATGTTGAACTCCAAGCAGTTGACGAGCATCAGCACCTTGGCTTTATGCGGAGCAGGTGAGTTGACATTACGGATGACGTCTGTTTTCCCTTCTCGACGGGCAGGTGAATGTATCTGAATGTCGAGGTTGGCAGTAAGGGTGTCTGGTAACAAGAACCTACTGTTTGGAGCAACAGGTGCCTTGTGGCTCATAAAACGAGAAAATGGAAATCCGTTGCAAATGATGATTCCTGTCTGATGATTTAGGACGACTCCACTACAACTAAAGCCGCGCTTTTCTGTAGCAGGCTGCGAGACTGCCACGACACAGCATGACCCCTCGATCAGATCCATACTGAAATTCAGATTACTTTTAACTTCTCAAATGTCAGTGTCAAACCATTTGAAATCCTGCGTGGTCGAACAATAAAATATATATACGTAAAATATTTCACAAACCAATCCTGTAGTTAGAACGAAGACGTGTACCCTTTTATGTTTTTCTAGTAGTTCTCGGAAAATAAATAAGTTGACGAGAGCATTATGAAAACATGTCAAATAGTGAAACACCACTTCCTGGTGGTATTCCATTGGTCCCTAGAACGTCGGCCGTGACCGGAAAGACGGGATTGGTTAAATCCTATTAATTCTTAACCAATCGAAGACGAATAGCTGGTATGCGCATGCTCGTTTGGAGCCGAGTCAACTTATCAGCAGTATAAACAATTGAACTTTGTACATTCAACCAAGGGCGAATACAATAATACGTACTTATTTTATAAACTTTGTTAAAAGTAAGTGTCACAGATACTATTGTTTTTGCAAGGACTTGCAACTAATATGGACACACATAGACACATGAAACCCAACCAAAAGGGTTTGTTAGTTTTTATAACGGAACATAATAATTAAATAATTCTGTAAAAATTGAATGCTATTTTTTAACTAAAATTAAGTTTTTCAGTGTACAAATATACAACTTTGAAAGGATCAACTTTGCAATGTTTATTCTGTTAACAGTAATAATATATTGCACTGTTTATAGTCGGCACAAACTGATTTTTCAATACCAAGTACCCTCCTATCAGCTACAATGTTTCAGGCAGCAATAATCACTAAGTACTTGGGTATTTTCACAGTAACTTGAAAATAATTGTCATTGCATACATCCTACATAGCTCCTAATGCTGTTATTATACATACACTAAAGTTTAATAAACAATATAAAATATATACCATAACATATTTGAATTTGAAAAAGTTTGAATTACATTTAGTGGTAAACCTTCAAGTGCGACAAAAAAATACTCAAGCAAATACTATAACAACTATGAAGGCTATGGATGAATTTGATTAATATTAATTAATCTTGGCGTATTGTTTGCGTCACAGAGAAATGTAAAAGCTTTCTAGATGCCAACATTATTTCTTAGTCGTATTCTTCAAGAAAATCACTAAAACATTTCCTGCCATCCATAAGGAAGATAAAAAAAAATCAGAACTCATGTCAAATATATTAAATCTCCACTAACACTTTCCACTTTCACTTTTTGAGATTGCATGGTGCAGGATATGTACACTGACGAAGCGGAATTAAGTTAACCAATGTTCAGCATAGTCTTCTCTGTAAGCTAACACCAATGCTAAAAATAACACATGCCCAGAAACTGGTTCACAGCAATGGCAAGGTCTTTGTAACTTTGGGCATGGCTATTGGCAGCATTATAAGAAAACCTAATACTTTACAGAAAGGGGATACAGAAAAACATAGCAGGATTCTTATTAATAATATTAGGGGGTGGTGGTCGGGGTTAGGTATCCTTGAGAAAAATTCCAAAACCGTACCTGTTCCATGATTAACTGTACTGTTTTTACCATCTAACCTGAGGAAATATATTTAAATTCAATGTAAAACTCACTTTGGATGAAAGAGTCTTAGTGATAAAAAATAACAAATAGACCTCACTTAACTGACTGAAATATCTTGTAAACAGGGTTTAGTAACATTACATGGTATACAATGATCTCAATCTCAAGACAGTCAGGATATACAGTATATTGTAGGTAGTCTCATGTCAGCCCTGTTTTTGTGTTTTTGAATGCATAGACCCGAATGGCAAATCTTAGAGAACCTCCTCTGGATTATTCAATGTACTGGGAGAGCCAGCGGAAGCCGTCTCCATATCCCTGCCGCTTAAGAACACTGCACATGAACACCTCCATTGGCCTCAGATTCTGCTCCTTCAGCGACACCTGACCCTGGTAAGAGAGCAACAGACACAACACAGATGAGCTCTTGATTTCCTCCAAATACACATCTGAATTCCCCATAAATATCATTGCAGACCATCCAATAAAAGTTAGTAGCTATGGGGTTTGACTCCCAACTGTTTAAAGTCTACCTGTCAGCACGTTTTTTTTTTTACCTTCCAATACGTATAACTGGCCTTGCCAACCAAATCTACCAGGGGCAGGGTGGTCAACTAGTGAGAGTGTTTAACCCACCGGCTGAAAGGTTGTGGGCTTGAACCTCAAACTTGGACCTCTTGACTACTACCTCTTTTGGCAAGGTGGGCAAGATGCTGTGTGCCTTAATTACATCTAAAGACTACTTAAAGCATCTGCTAAATTGCTAAACAATAGTAGTAATGGTAGCGTCTTGTCTGAAGACAGATCCAGGCCAATACCTTTCCGGTTGTATGTCCATGAAGACCAAACATCCCCCGCAGAGCGTCTTCACTGATGGCCTCTGGACGGTCGATCTTGTTCCCTAGAATCAGGACTGGGACCGTGAAGATGGTTTCATCTGTTAACAGGGCCTGGGAGGAAGGGAGGGAGGGGTGGGAGACGGGAAACTTAGTTCAAAACCAGGAATGGCTAGAAACAGACTTTAGTACTTTTCTTTTCTATAAAGTTGTCTCACATCAAGTTCAATTTTAGCCTCCTCTAGTCGCTCGTGATCGGCTACGTCCACCATGTAGACGATACCGTTGATGGCTGGGAGGTAGTTCTTCCAAATTCTCCGGGCTGGAAAAAGTTTGGACACGTTGGACCCAGGAATGATAGGATCTGATGGACTTGAATAACAGCAAAAGTGTGATAGCAAACCCAATATTATTAAACTCCAACCTTGCGTATGACCACCAAGGTCAAATGTAGTGAAGGTCATACCAGCTATAGTCAGCTCCTCTGATGCTGTGGACAGAATGAGCACATAGAATGATCATGAAATGAGTAAGTAGACAATGGAGTTGGTAACCTTTGAAGTGTGAATGGCTACATGCCTATGGCTAGGGTGTTTAACCCCCAGCCAAAAGGTTCTGGGTTTGATTCTCATTGTTCAGTCTGTAGGCCTTGTTGAGTCTATATCACAAGTCTGTACCCTATGCTCCTAGGTGACATGTATAAACATCCACTGCAAGGTGTTTTGGATAAAAGTATCCAATTTCTTATTGAATGAATCAGTATGAAATGGTGTGAATGATTCACTGTACTCGGGTGCAGAGTTGGGACGTGCTGTCCTAGCCGGTCATCTCTTAGCATGTGCAACAGTGTTGTTTTCCCAGCATTATCCAGCCCCAGGAAAACTAGCTTCCCTGTCTTCTTGTATAACCCTGCAGGGGGGGAAACAGAACACATAAAAATAGCTCTTATATTTTAAGGTTATATTTGTTGTGGTTTTAGTGGACTCATATTGGAATAGGACGACTCAGGTTTATTTGAAACCGTATGTGCTACAAGATTTATACTTATTACATCTTTTATAGACTAATTATCACATGTTGAAGGTACTTTACCTAGAAGTTGCAAGACACTGCTGAAGCCCTTGCAGAGCCAGTTGAAAATAAAAGACATGTCTCTTGGCCCTCTGTAATGGGTGTTAAACACATACACATTTGTATGCGTTAGTCTACATGATATCGATGAAAATGGTACTTTAAAAGAGATTTCACTTTGTTCGTACAATAGGCTTATCTGAAACATCTGAACAAATATAGAGACGGAGGCATATCAATGTGTATTATAGTGTTAGCAGGTTGAATGTTGCTTCAACTATATTGCTTGAACAGGATTACATTACTGGTATGTGTAATCTCGGTGTAATCGCACGAAGTATAAAGACGCGCACAGAAGGGAGAAATCTTGCATAATGGCAGGTGTAAAAAAAAAAAAAAAAAAAGCCCTCCTTCAGCTGGTCTGCTGCTCTCCCCGAGTCAGTGTTCTTGCTCAGACTATTTATATGATAACTTGTGGCATTCTGACATACGATATCGCCAGTCATCCGCCTCTCAGTGTTTTCACGGGCACGCACGAAATCACGGGGACGCACACAGTCTGGAATTTACTTTGGCCGCCGCGAGAAATCAGACATTAGTTTGTTGTTTGTGTAACTTCACGAACTTTCAGTTATGGTTCATGTATTGACAACCACTGGCGATACGTTATACTTGAAACGTATACGTCACATTAAAGACTTCCAAGCCTATAAAATTCGACATCTCAACCATCTGTCATTAAATATTTCAATGTTCCGACACCGAACAAAACCACATCAGAGTAATATCGGAGTAAGGCATCCTACTCGTAGGGAATGGAAATCCAAAGAACAACATTAACAGACTCACACAAGGACACAGTGTTAAATAAAACAACGTTGGCACGTTAACATTAAACACGTGGGATTTCTGATACGGACTGTTTATCCTATACAAAGTTGTGTCGTTACCTTGAGATATTATCGCGGGATCCGCCAACTTTTGGTCCAAGCTTTTGCGTCGATTGACAGGTACGCGTTTGACAGCTCACCGGAACTGCGTAATGGTTATTTTGGATCGGACACGGGGGGGCTAGAGGGGTGGTGTTGGGATTGGGTGTAAGGGGTATATGATCCCTTTCACCGTAGGTAACTCTAAGGAGAAATAAGTTGTAAAATGGCAATACAATTATTCTGTAATTTAGGCAACTTTGTTCAGTGTCCCACTCAAGGACATTATTTGGAAGGTGAAACATTTTTAATCAACCTCGGAGCTATCCCGTAAACGACGTACGGAACAGACAAGCGTGCAGATGTATAGGCTGCACATTTCCCGAAAGGAATCATTAAGTATTCGCACTACAATTAAATAAACGCTAGGCGGCACTATTTCCAGCGATAATTGCCGCAATAGTAATCACCCACAACACTGGGGAATCCTCTGGAGTCCTTGGTAACACAAGCTAAAGAAATAACAGCCATTTTAAAACATGCCCTTGTCACTTGCACATAATCGCTTTATTAAAGCATTTCAGGGTCTCATACAGAACAGAAGCATTTGGCCAGTACGATGTAATAAACAAGCGCACATCTCCAAAGAAGCGTTTAAATTAAGTAAAAATTGACAGACTTACAGTAGCCTACAAATTAGCTGTATTTCTAGATATCTCCATTCAGTATTAAGTGCTGAAAAATGCCTGAATCAAATTCCTGCGAAGGATGAGTCAGTGTTGGTCCAACTGAACAGACTGGTATCTTCATTTGTTCCATCCAGTTCTTCAGTTACTTCCTCTCGTAGTAAAACGATTTGTCCACTATAAATGAAAACAAGATTGTGCAATTTTAGCTTTAACCTATTCTGTTAGAATTACATTTCTGCAAAGTTTATTTACTACACGTTCCTGTGATCTTGAATATGAATGTACAAATTTTGTATTCTTAACATCTTTAAACATGAGGATGTTTCTATTTGTTTAAATATTGGTTTGTCACAAAAAAACATGACTAATGTTACAGCTTGCACTAATGTCAAAAATGATTATTTTCAATGAATCTACTAAGAATGAGCATGATCAAAGTAATGACGTATCAATGATATTCTAGTGTTATGCTATGTGCTATATAGTGTGTATATAGAGATTATACTAATATTACCTGATGACGGAATAGCTTCTGCTGCTCCAGGGGGACTCGTCTAAAACAAACAGGAAGACATTTATTAAGATCAGCTTAACACACACAGAACAAAATTTGAACAGTAGAACCGAACTATTAGCAAACCGACCTTCTCGATGATAGCCTTGGCTTCATCCACTGAGACGTGGCAGGGGCTGTCATCCGGGGAAATGGTTGTGTTTGTACTGCATTGCGTACAAATACAACAAATAATTAGACAGCATGAAAAAACCTAATCTAAACTGCTAATTTAAATTCAGTCTAAGAGTTAAACTTTGATTTGGTTAGCTTTGATTCCACTGTAACACCATGTCCTCTACAGCAGATTAAGCGCTTACCAGTTGAGTTCCCCTGGGTTGGCCTGCTGAGAGATGAGGGCTTTCCAGAATTTGTTGGTGGTTTTGATGGTTTCGATGGCGAAGTCCTACAAAGAAATCACCAGCCGTGCTATTACTATTCATGTTTTAGGTTAATGTGTTACTTCGAAATATATTATTTCCGTATAAATTTTTGTGAATTTTCTTGTTGTTGATTTGTCTAACTATGCAGTAACTGCTACATGTTCAACATGTATTGATGCTGGCAGACAGTGGGCTGTTGTGGGGCTCACCTTGTCCTTGAACTCTCCATTAAAGCCAAACTGGTTCTCTGGTTTCCCGTCTGGGACCTTGTAGCGCCTGAACCAGTCCACCGTGGCGTCGAGGTAGCCAGGTTTCAGTCTTTTGACATCGCTAATATCTAAACAAAAAAGGTCACAAAAAGTTGTGTTACTGCATCTCAATATGACACTTTGCCATGTTACAAAATTTGAAATACTGAAATTGTAGACACTTTCATCCAAAGTGACTTTGGATTCAGATCCAACGTTATTTATAGTCTCCCTTGCAGTACACAGGGCACCACTCCTACTACATTATATGGCTTGCAACACACTAACCCTCACTTATTGAGATACCCATATCTAGTTTCCATCTTAACGCTGCCCAAATGATGGTTGTATACATGAACAACTGAAATAAATGACCTACTAAATACTCCCTTAATAAACCCTATTAAATTGAACATCACACATATTGTAAATGTCGGCACGGTGGCACAGAAAATAAGACCAACTTCCACGCTGCTTAAACTTGAACTCCTTCATAATATTTAGTCATTTCCTTAGTCATGGAAAGACCATAGCCACTAAATGACTCCGATACTTTAGACAAGAGATTTGTCGGTTGCCAGCAAGTCAGAGAGGATAGATGGAGATGAGTGGATGGAAATATAATCCAACAGAATGACTGGCTTACTGTTCAAGTCTTTGGCCTCGGGGTCGTCTACGTTGATTACGATGACTTTCCAGTCCGTCTCTCCTTCATCAATCATGGCCAGAATGCCGAGCACTTTCACTTTGATTACCTCCCCACGTGAGCACACCTAGAGTGTACATTTTAGGTTACTGTCCTGTTCCATGGCTAGAAATGAGTCATTTCATATATGATTGTGACTCAAAATCGATCAACTCCAAGTGTGATTGGTTAAGATGGAGGGGATGGGATGGGATGGTGTCGTACCTTGCTGCCGATTTCACAAACGTCAATGGGGTCGTTGTCGCCGACGCAACCGGTGTCTGGGTCTTTGTGAGCTGGGTCTTCCCACGTCTGAGGGAATGACAAAATATTAGGAAACTTATTACATTTGAAGCTGTGTACAAATCAGTTTTTCTCTGGGTGACCATAATGCCATTGAAAATATTATTATTAATATTATAATATTATTAAAATGTCGATTCTGATGAAATTGTTCAACTTAATTCTTAAGAAAGTACTCAGATAAAATTAATTGTATTTAGTTTAGTAGGACGTAATTTATTGCAGTTCATAAATAGACCCATCGTTGTGGCACTGTTTGGATATATAGTAGATATGGGCTATATCTTAAGAAGTATGATTTGGAAGCCATACAGTGGGAATATGGCCCTGAGTACTGCAGGTGAAAGATAATAAAACAAATGTCTGCTACAGAGCTGGGACCTGTTTTGAGAAGCAGGTTAGGAAGAAAACATTTAAACTTTGATTTGAGTAGGTGGAATCTGGCAGGCAGATTTCCGTTTTAGAGATTACGAAAAACCAACATAAATTCAATAAGCTCCTTGGAAGAATGAAGACACCGACCTGGGGAATAGCTCCGTAGTTCCAGATGTACCCTTTGTGAGGGAACACATTCGCCACATAGCGCACTTTACCCTTTTTCACATCTTGCTTGACTGGATTGAGGGGTTCTTTTGTAGAGATCTGAAATAAAGTAGAAATATGTTTCCATTGGTTTGAAACGTGGGATGCAGTTCCGTTTATTCAAGCCCTTGGTTGTGTTCATGTCAATTGGTATAGCATGGCATTCAGGCCTTGACATTAAGCTTTTTTTAACAGGCTGTTATGTTTTACTTGCCCAATAGCAAAACATACTTGCCCAAAATGGAAAACGTATGCCTATTAAGAAAATGTTTCACTATAATGCAACAGATCAGAAAAATGTCACCTGTAGTAAATATCAGCCTACCATTGGCAAGTACTACAGCAATCAGAATAAGAAAATGTATTTGTATTGATTTGTCGGGATTTCTTTCTTGAAACAATTCCATGGTAAAGTCTATGCCACCAGTCTGTGGGGTGTAACTTGTTGACGGTCCCTAAAACAGATGGCAGACGGAGCGTAGATTTAAGTGCTTTTATATCGATAGCAATAACTAATGTCGTTGTGATCTTTGTCGATATGGTGTCCTAAACTGTCCTCAGCATACTACACCCGTGATGTAGTGAAATTGTGTTGATGCTATTGCGGGGTAAGTCAAAACTAACTAATTAACTTATACCTGCTCAAAAAAATCCGCCCAACTTATTAAGAGGTTCCTTTGTCTTCTTGTTTCATATCCTGGCGGCGTCTCATTTTCAATTGTCTTTATTTCCATTATATATTTATCTGGCACCTGGCCAGTTTCGGAGGCTGAAAGTACGTCATAACGAAAGTCATAACGAAAGTGATAGCGCGATCCAGGCAACCGATGTTTCAACAACCTTCTACCCGTGAAGAGTGCCCTGGAACGGCGGTCAAACCCGCAACTCAATATCGATGTACTCCCAGTTACAGCTCGTAACTTACGGGCTAAAAAGTGTCCCTGGAACACGGCAACAGCAACTCCTGTTTTACCGAAAACCGAGTGCCTTTATCCTTATGCGATAGTAGCATCCCTATAAATGCAATAATAATACAACGTATACCTCCATCTTGGCATTTGTCCATCTTGGTACTTCAATAACCACATTGAAGATGTTCTGAAAAGCCAAGGGAAGTTTATGGAATGAAAACAGATGATTAAAAGAAATGGCATTGATATAAATTAGGAGCAATAAAGATATGTTACAGAGAGTTCATATGAGTTCATTGTCAAACTTAAACGACTCATTGAAACGACGTGGACATTGACATAGCACGTAACAGCAAAAGAATCTGCAACGCCCTTGGACAAACAGACTATGAACCTGCTTATCACAGTCACACAATTACACCTGGTTTCATTTTCCATTTAAATAGCTTAACACTTACATATCGTTAGCCTCGTTGGCTTTATCCTAAGCCAATCAGAGATCTTTTTACATTCTATAATCACCATCTGCCAAGTCATCTATTTGACTTAGACATTTTTTACACTTAATACACGATGAACCTTAAACTATGACTAATTATGTTATGAGGCTAAATGGAGGTGAAGTGAAGACGAAGAGAGAGGGAATAGTCCACTTTACCTGTCCTTCGTCAGCATACATTGGTATGTCATGGAATGGGGAGACATACTTGCCATCAGCATTTTCTGCAAAAGAGAAAATAAATGTTTGTTTCAATATAATCTCTGGTATCATGGAAGCTCCCGGATACCAGCGATTATATTAAAAAGGGGGACTTCGGTTTTCGTACGCCACACTAAATGCAAAATGTTTTGACATATGGGTGGTGCGATACAGATGAAAAATATCAGATTTTCAAATCTGCATTTCATTCATTATGGCGTTTAGTAGCCTACCATACTAAGCTTTTCCTGGAGGATGATGCAATTGGTTGCAGGACGCAAACTAAAGCACAGACTCCTTGACAGGTACTCCCTGCTGCCTTGCATCAACCTTTTAAGCCAGATGGCACATATAGGCTGAACCAGTGTAAGGTTTGAAGCATATGTTTCAATAATACAAATCGCGTTGTCGAGCACAGGCGGATTATATGATGGAGCGATTCAGAATGAATAGAAGTGACACGTGGGAGATCGTGAGTGGCGTTGAGGAGCTCGAAACAAGACATTCAATAAGAACAGTTAAACTACTTACTGTAAAACAAGCGGTAGCTCAGATTATGTAGGTTTCCCCGTTCTTCGACTGTGTAGCTCATGGTTAACTCCAAGCCGGTTGGTCGCTACTGCTTCTGCCTTGACTGCGCTACAAGCGTCTAGTACTGGGGAACGAAAGAATACCACCTACTTCCGAACCAACTGCGCATGCGTATGTGTAGTCAAGGATCGGTCTTGCCTCACCCATAGGTCACACATTTTCTCAACCCCGTAAACTACATTTTATGAGTGTTAAGGGAAGGGGGGGGAGGCCAGACCAATATCACTATACTGCATAAATTATTAGAATATTCGATGAAGATTTAATTAATGTTTACATTATAACGTTTTAAAAACATATCTGTTTAATTGATCGGATGTCTCAAAGAGGTTAAAAACCAAACACTTTGGCAATAAAATAATAACAAAGGGCGAAGTGTGCATGCGTTATTTCTCGTCTGCTGCTTACTTCACATCCTCTCGCGGCGCGCGGTGCTTCCTGCCTTGCCGAAGGAGGGGACGGCGCTGACGGCTGGACGGACGAGAGGAAGGAAGACGGGCAAGCTCTGGAAAGAATACACCGTCCGTCGGCAGCAATAGCACTTAATTTCTGCATAATTCGTCAACCATTTTGTGCAGAAATGTCGACCAGTCGTCATCTTAGCGAGAGCAGGGCCATCCCGACTAGGACGGTGTTGATCAACGATGCAACGCAGCTACCTCATGACTATTGTACTACCCCTGGAGGCACTTTATTCTCCACCACTCCGGGAGGTAAGACCGTTTTTTGCCTAAATTTAACGTACTTCATTGAAACGTCAATCATTTGTGCGTTGACATGTTTTGGTTTTTGCGAATCTTTTGTGTTCTTTTGTCAATGGGGCCTATGCAGTCTGCTGGGCCTGTCAGACGTATCATAACAAAAACAATGCCTTGCCCCGCCTCCCCTCTCTTCACTGCATCGTGATTGGCTGGGTTGCTAGGATGAATCAAATAAATGTGATCATTTAGCAATTCAAATAGCGATTATTTTGTCCCATGTAAAATACAAATATTGTGTTTATATTTTGGCACATATATAGTCCAATGTTCCGCAAATTGTTCTAATTTAGCAATTCAATTTAACTCTAGCATTCAGCTAGAATTGTTAAAGTCATACAGGCTATTTAAGATTTATAAATCAATCATAAAGCAATGGTGATATACAATTTATATTTTGACCTCCAAGGAAATCAGAAGCTTTCTTTTTCACCACAGCTAATTTCAACTCTTGTTTGTCTCCCTGTCAAAGGGACCAGGATAATCTATGACCGTAAGTTCCTATTGGACAGGCGTAATTCCCCCATAGCCCAGACGCCTCCTGCCCACCTGCCTGTCATCCGCGGTGTGACCAGCCAAACGGTTCTGAACGAGAACCGGAAGAATGAAGCCAACAAACACACTAACAGCCAAGACGGCAAACCAGGTACTGGTGGGGGATACTAAACTACGCACTTACAAGAAATTGTAACCTTTCTTTATCCTGAATAAGTAGTTATGGGTGTCGTATCACAACAGAAGTACAAGACAGCAATAAGAAATAAGGGTAAAAAATATGATCTCAATATTTGTATGGTTTCATTGATTGATTGTGATGGTTTGAATATAGAATTTATTCTGATATGTGAATTAAACTTGAGTAACAAAAGATCCTCATTCTGCTAACAAATTGTACATTCTGACTAAATCTAGCAACCCTTCATTAGCTAAGTAGCGGTCTACTGGCTATGATATTCTCGTGAATAATTCCAAAATTGTTTTCTTTCTGTTTTTTCCTCTAGGTGACGACGCACAGTTTGAAATGGACATCTGAAACAACGAAAGCACACGGGAAGAAGTAAATTACCTGGCTTCTTGACGCCAGTGGCTTGTAGAAACCAATGTGGCAGCCATCTTTAGCTCTCTCTCTCTCTCTGTCTCACTGCTGGATTTGATGTGTGTGAACCATTGGGGATAACGTTTTTTATTTATCATGCAGAATGGCCACTCCTATGAACTCTCTAAAAGGTTTTGAGGTTTGGTTCCTTGGTACCCAGCCCCCCGCATAGATAAACGACATAGCGTGGAAGTGGATCATAATCATTTTCATACTTTTTTTTTTTTTTTACCAGGGTGTGCTTTCCAACGGATACATTACTTAAGTGCACATCTCACGGCTTACTGTCGTCATTCTAGAAGCCCAGACTCTTGTCAAACAACCTACTAAGCTGGTAAAGTGACCTGACCTGAGAATGACCTACGTTTTTAATTAATCGCAGACTGGCATATGTTACCAATATATTTCTTGAGATTTTACTTGAAAGATGTCACACCTCCACAATTTGTTATTGTGGCTCTCGTTACAAACAAGCACTTGTAAATAATTGTTTTTTAGCTTATGATGTTTTATCAAGTAACCTAAAAAACAAGGTCTGCCATTACGAAACACATAATAGACACAATACCTTATATATACACACGCTGGCAATCAACATAACTGTGAACTGGTAAATCAGTTTCAAACTGGCTGTAGCAATTAAATATAGGCATTTCCTTATTCCTGCCAAAAAAATGACTATTCAGTTGTTAATTTAGCCAGTTGTCTGTGTTAATGTTGACCATGTGGTGGTTTTTAAAATACAGGCCACAAAATGTTTAAACACATTTTAATACAATAGCCGCTGGACCCAATGGTAATATAATTATGGATTAAATGATGGACAATAGATGATATTTCTATATGCATTTCATTTTTGATACTTGGTACAAAACATTTGTTTTTGGATGCAACAGATAACAGGGAAGGCAGTCTTTATGAATTGGTTATTTATTGGACTGTATCTGCCACTTTGCACTTATCATGTAATCATTCAGTCGTTAGTTTCTGTTTTCTAGAAGATTGAGATTGTATTGGGATAGGTAGATGCTATTACTGATTCTTCGCATCTATCCCCAACGACCTTACTCAACTTTGCATTACCTTGTTGTCATATGTTTATCTGCCCTCGCCTTACATCAACGTCTGAATGCAGTAACGAGAAACCTCAGTGTTGCCAGTCATACTCTCCAGAACAATTCGTAAAAACAAAGAAAAGTTTACTGAAATGCATTATTGTATTTAGCAGCTGAGAAAGATTTGGTTGAAATGCACTATATTCAATGCCTTCATATTGAGTTCCATTAGAAGCTTTTCAATTATTCTCTCTTTGCAATTTGATGGCTTCCATGCATTTATTTGTAAAAATGTGGTGTTTGGAAGGTGAGAAACATCTAACATTTAGCTGAGCTCCTAAACAGAATTCCTGCTATTTTAGATCAATTTTGTAACTGCAATTTACAAAATCAACTTTTTTTTAAAAATCCTAACATCTATCATAGGTTTTTATTTGGTTTGGGCTGTAATAATCTCAACTATTTTGCCGGTAAATATTTTGAATTGGTTTGCACATTTTTGCATCACACATTTTGGTAAGCATGGTGTATATGTTAATTGCCATCATCATTCATATTGTGTATTCATTTCAAGCAGTTTGGTTTTCACATTGAGGGCTTAACATTGTATCTTTTAGAGACCACCTGTAACATTCAGATTATAATTAACTTTATTTTCATTGAAACACCACTGCCAGTGGATATTGTTGAAGCAAGATCAATAAAGTTACTTAACAAAAATATTTGCATTTATTTTATGTAGCCACAGGAAGTTTAGGTTGTATCAAATTGAAAGACCAAGAAATACAATGTATGAAACAGTATAACGTTTATAAAGTAATAAAAAAAACTTGACAACACAATAGCGGTTTTCTGATAGCAAAAATATTTTGTTGACAAATTATGTAATATGAAGAGCAACAATCATTAGAAAACAAAAAGTGGTCGTTTTTTAATTAAAACCCTGATTTGTTTGGTTCATTCAGATAGCCTACTTGGCATTACATGTTTTGGAAGTGTAGGTTAATTTCAAAGTTCATGTATACCGCATTTTAAAAACCACCACAATGGTCAACATACCGTGTGACTTTCTTTCATGATTTTTACTGCTAAAAAGTCAAACGACCGATCTCAAAATATTTCTGTTTTTTAAAAAGACAAAGACATATATCAGAAATTAAAATGAAAATACTCAAAACGTTATGTTTCTCTCAAACGTTTTTCATCGTGCATAGATTAATTTACATCAGGCAAAGAAACGTGTACCAATAACATTCTCCACAGGCATTTCACTGGCTGTCCGCTGGTCCTTCCTCCTTTTCTACTTCCCTGAGCAAGGCCAACGCCAAGATGGTGAGACTGTGGCAAAAATATTATCGTAATCCGTTGATTATCAAGACCATCCTTTTATGAACATACTATGTACAAGCAGCACATAGTGTCTTAAACCTTGTTTGTGTCCATGTTCCAATATTTGATACATTATAGCTTTTTATAACCCTACTCGGTAGATTCTCGGTGGGCCCACCGTAGCGCCGTGTAAACTCGTCTACTATCGGTTCTGTCCATGGACAGGCTCTCATTAGATGCAACGTTCACATGTGGTCTGCCTAATGGTTACTTGGTTAATGCGGTACAATGTGCAGTGTTTTACGTGACGTTTTTATTCAGCAAAGCTACATACTGTTGACCACTAACTTGCAGTGTTGTCCATTAGCATTTGTTGCTAACGATAGCATGCTAGTATTAGCACACATGATCTTCAGCATAATCGGTTAGACTTGATGGTCTCAGGGAAGGAATAGTGGAATGAAGTTCCGACGAGATGTAGTGAATTGAGGCCCATGTGGACCGTCACGGTGTATATGTATCTGGGGGAGGGTGGTGGTTTGATGATTGTTGCTTTGACCAAGATGGGTCAGGTGTTCAAATGTTTTGAGGGAAGATGAGGTTACTGTGCCCTACTGAAATACATCTTTCTTGATATTAGAATGACACAGTGACTGTCAGGACCCGGAAATTCATGACGAACCGGCTGCTCCAGAGGAAGCAAATGGTAAGTTGTTCATCATACCTGTGTTTTTGGGGTTCAGTTCCTATTGTCCCATTCCTCTTCCACTTACAATTTGTTCTTGTCTTTTTATTCTACAGGTCGTCGATGTCCTGCATCCTGGCAAGGCCACAGTCCCAAAGACTGAAATCAGGGAGAAACTAGCAAAAATGTACAAGACCACTCCCGATGTGGTGTTCGTCTTTGGCTTCAGGACCCAGTTCGGTGGCGGCAAGACTACAGGCTTCGCCATGGTCTACGACTCGTTAGACTACGCCAAGAAAAACGAGCCCAAGCACAGACTGGCCAGGGTGAGTAAACAGCAATGTGTCAGTCCATGGCCTGTATAGTTATTGATTACTGAACCCTCTTTAAAGAATTAAGAATAGAAGTGTGTTCTGTTAAACTTAAGAATGGTATTTGGAAAGCATAAGCCATGTTGTCCTTTGTTTTGTTGGTGACCAGTTCAGTTTCATCACTGGCTGTCAACTGTTTAAAGGAATGCATTCGCTAGTGCACATGCAAACTCTTGATTACTTTTTCAGCATGGTCTGTATGAGAAAAAGAAGTCCTCCAGGAAACAGCGCAAGGAGCGCAAGAACAGAATGAAGAAAGTACGAGGCACCAAGAAGGCAGCTGTGGGAGCTGCTGGCAAAAAGGTATGTAGCTCCATGTGCACTGCAACACATAAGTTCATATGACCCGAGAACCTTGTCCATGGAAGGATGCATGACCTGGCTCCTATGGGGTCTATTGGACTTCCATAAGAATCACAACATGACAGCCATCTAGAAGTGGACTCTGCGTCAAGTGTATTGGATTATGGATGCAGCTTGTTTGGACTGGATGGAGGATCACTAGTAGCTTGGGACGTCCTGTCCTCGGTGTCAACACGCCCTTCCTGTTTGATGGCGGAGACTTTATTCTTTGTTAAAACTGTAAACTGATTAACTATCACTAGCCAACTGGGAAACTATTGCTGTTTTTCTTGTTACTCTTCTGTTAACTTTTACTTTCCTTGTGTCATCTTTCCATTCACTTTGTTCCTCTGCAACTATAGAAGGTAAACGCTGCTTGAATAGATTAACTCCTGTGTGCTTATAATCAGGAGTGATAGACTTAATTCGCACCCCTAGGCTAACTCTACTCCCAGTATGCATTTCCCAGTACCGTACCTTATGAGTAGATTAACTCCTGTGTGCATATGTTTAGTAGCCCTAATTGTACACCCTAGACTAAATCTTCTCCCCTTATCTCAGTAGCCTACTATGAGTAGGGTAACTCCTGTGTGCATATGATCAGGAGTGATGGACCTAATTTTACTCACAGGCTAACTTCTCTTTTCCCTGTAGCTCACCAACTTGTCTTGCTGTCTAACTGTTAATACCTTCTCATTAATAACTTTACTGTTGATCTACTTTGCATCTTGTGCATCTTGAGGTTTTATTTAACAAAATCAGAGCTCATTAAGTGAAACTTGAACGGAGATGGTCTTCCATGCATATTAAAATTGTCTATATACATGGCTAAATTCTGCATAGGTTTCATCTAATGGTAATGGCTGCAGAATCACAAATGCATGTTATATTAATACAGATCAGACTATCAGATCGAGTGTGATCTATATTATCGTAACAATTATCAGACAAATAAGGCAACTGAGAATTAGCAGTTAAGTTCGTCAACCTCTCCTAAAACTGGAAAATGTAAGTCTTTAGCTCGGTAAATGTAACGTATTGATGGTTTTAACTAATGCACCCTTAGTCACAATGCTACCCCTGCCGTGCCTAAACACTACACGAATCCGGGGAAGTACCCAAAGTTAAAAAGGCCCCAATACTGCGGTGGCATGTGTTCGAAGGCAAGCTGTCCTAAGAAATGCACAATATTCTACTTTTACCGCCTACACTACTTTCTGTGTAACGTAACTTATGACAATGACGTCTAGGGGTTCAGGAAGAACCTGGGCATTTAGCAGAAGATCCAACAAACGCTTAAGTTTTAAAAAATCTTAATAAATTATCCCCATCCATTTACAGTACATCCATCAGAAACCGGGGGTTATTTCCTTATGTCAGGACTACCCATGCTGCTGTTCATATCGGCAAGCAGCAGCAGACTCTCATTCATTAAGACTTGTCACTGCAGTAATGGCGGCTGACGTAAGATTGCGTAACACGCAAAGCAGCCACCTGATTCGTGTACAGACCGTAGTTTGAACATATTCCCATACTTCATGTAGACATGTTTGACTTTTATTTTTCCATGCCACAGACCATTAACGTTACTCCCATCTTGTTTATCCTTTTTTGATTTTGCTTCCCATGGACTTGTGCAGAAATGAGGGGTCAGTTCCAGGTATCACAGACTTGTTCTTGGTGTGCCGTTGGGTAGCACATCAAAAAGCTCAGACCTAGAGCTGTGTGCATGTCTCACCTGGTGACGTGTGTGTGCGTGTGTGTGTGGTGTTGGGCTTTCCCCTCTCCTCCCAAGTATAGCATCCTGGTAGACGTCCACTTCCCAAACCCTTTAACTGTATTCTTTAATGTTGATCTCCCTTAAACCAGAATCTCTTCTCTAATCTCTACTGGATGGTAGTTTGTCACAAACTGCTATCCATGAGAACTCACATGGCTTTGGATTAAATATAATTGTGGGCATTTTTGGTTCCTTCATATTAAACAAACTAATGGTTCATGAAACCAATTGAATGAGTATATCTTATTCAACTCTTTCCATCCTTGTCTGTCATTACCCTAGTAGATTATTAGAAATTTTAAAATGCTTTTGGTCCTAACTTGTTTTTTGTCTCCCTCTAGTGATCCAAGAAAACCGGAGGCTCTTCATGCTCAAGATGTTCTTGTATATTGTCATCAAATAAAATGTTTGGGAAAAAACAGAATCTTTTTGGCTTTGGTTCTTGGTGACAATTATTCCCTCCTCACATATATGCAGTTTCTTTCTGCTGGGCTGCTCAAAGAGCAAATGGTGGTTCCTCAGGAAGATTCACAGCACATGGTTCGAAGTCCACTGTGGGCTATTATGAGCTGCTGATATATTTTACAAAGCATATCTTTTAATTTCCACTGGTAATTTTCGTTGTCGTCTTGCATACCTGGTGTTACAAATCAGTCATTGAAGCTGATACCCATATGTCTGACTTATGCCTAAGAATCTCCCCTGTCGGTTTCAGACTTGAGGGAACCAGTGATAGAACAGCCTAGACATCTCCAATATCTGGGCTTAGAAAATTGATTTGCTCAAGGGACCCCATCACAGGCATGATAAAGAGTTTATATGAATCTCCTAGCAACTGGTTTACATTACCGTAAGTGTTGACGATAACATCGTCCCATCGTCACCATGTTTGTAGTCACACAATGTCATACACAATACGCTGTATTACACCCGTGTATGGCGGATAATAGGTCATGGTTTCATCAATTGTACTAGTATAGAGGACCAAACCCGCACAATAGGAGCGATTCGATAGACTTCAAACAATGGGAGCATGATGAACCCACCACTATACAGAACATTAAAATAGGAACAATGGCATTTTACACGAAAAAAACTTATAGTAAAATAAAATTTAGATTTTGATGTTGGGACAGCAGCAACTCTCACTGCATCAACCATGCATTTCTGACTAGGGTAAAGGGACCAATGACATACTTCAGCTTGTTCATTCCCTGGGGATGAATTCTTAATGATCAAGTCACGTTCGATGCCTGCATAGAACGGCTGTGATTTAACCTTGCTTCACCTTATCAATGATGGCCCTCCGTCTGCAATTTTGCATCCTGAATTCATTTATTTCGAAATTAGTCTGCACTGCTATTCCTTAAATATAAATTTTTTCCTCTCCCCTACATTATGTAGAATTCCTTTGTTTTTGTTTTTTTTAACAACCATATCGCCACAAATAACTATAAATCAGAATTCAATCTGCAGTATAGGATGTGGCACACGAGGGCGCCATGCAACAAGCGGACATCTTTACCGCGCACCCACTCCTGAGGCGTTGCAGCATATTTTCCTGCAACAACCTATACGTTCATGTTTCAATATTCAAATCGACTGTCAACAAGTGAACCACGCAATGAGAAAAAAAAGGCCATTAATATGCCATTAGAGTAGGCTGTACACACAGTAACTTGGTTCTTCATAAACACTGCAAGTGAACACATCTCCCTCTCTGCGGCCTGACCTTTCCAGGTAATTTGCATAGTAATACCCTGCAAGAGAGTGTAAATGAAGTGATTAAAATGCTTGAGAAGGGGCTGTCCTAAGGGTCCCCCCTCCCCACTCCCCTGCACACACACACACACACACACACACACACACACACACACACACACACACACACACACACACACACACACA
>JAOPUD010000044.1:9075163-9085465 GCA_027122715.1 Trisopterus minutus
ACACACACACACACACACACACACACACACACACACACACACACACACACACACACACACACACACACACCAACTGCCAACTGTTTGAGACAAATCGGTGCCAAGGAAGGATTTAAGCTAATAAAAGTCTAAGGGCTAAAGTATGAGTAACAGTCATGATTCAATTTATGAATAAACAAAAAAATAAATCAACCACTTTTCAAAAATGGCCACCGTTGCCAACAAAGGATTTAAGCTAAATCTCAAAAGTATTAGTTCCTAAATTATTATGGGCAAAACTGTCAACCTATTTGACGAAATGGCCACTGGTGACGACGCACGATTTTAGATAACGGGCAAGTGTTATTTGCTTTAAGCGTTGGTGTAATAGTGTAATACTATAGGTAACAACCATTGTCTGTAACGGGGTAACGACCGTCGTCATCATTTTCGAGTTTCTCTCCGTGTCTCGTCTTCATGTGTGCCGGTGGGTCTCTCCTTTCCAGACTGTCTGAGCCTGGCCTACCAGCGGGTCCAGAAGGTGGAGTGCGTGTCCCGGCGGCCCGTGCTGGTGCTGGGCCCGCTCAGCGACCCCGTCAAGGACATGCTGGTGAAGGAGTCCCCGGGGAAGTTCTGCCGATGTGTGCTCGGTGCGTTGGCCCGCCGCCCTGTCTCCACCTGAGACGCCGGCCGTCCGTGGCCGTCCTGTAAAAAAATAGACTGGAGGCTGCGTCTTCTCCCCAGCCCTGTGTACCTGGCCAATTATTACTGCTTCCAACTCCTAACTATGCAACATAGTTTCCCATCAACCTTTTTTTCTTTTTCTTTTTTTTTTTAATAATACAATATGAAGTATAACAGGCCATAAATGTTTAAACTAACTACGTACGGTCTTTAATCGACGGAAAGACATTTCGCACACATCCTTTTCCCTCTTTTGGTTAGGTTCTCTGCAGGACATCTCCACGTCCCTGTGGTGTCGTCACTGTGTCTTTGTGTTCCGCATATCGCCCCCCTTTGGTTCGGTTCTCCGCAGAACATCTCCACTGTGTCTCCACTGTGTCTCCACCGCGTCTTCACCGTAACTCCACTGCGTCATCACTGTGTCTTCACTGTGTCTCCTTTGTGTCATGTCCTCAGAGGTGATGAAGGCCTCTCAGCAAGCCATTGAGCGCGGAGTCAAGGACTGCCTCTTCATCGACTACAAGCGGCGGAGCGGACATTTTGACGTCACCACCGTCGCCTCTATAAAGGAAATGAGTGAAAAGGTACCGCCACCTCACTACCCCCCCCAACCACCAACTCTCCATGATCAGACTCTAAGACTCTATCAGAGCCAATGGCTGGGGCTGTCTGCACTTAAAGAGACAAGACCGAAACAGTAGATGTCTAATCTAAGATGTCAACCGGATGTTACAGGAAGAAAAAATATCTATCCTGTAACTGGCAAATGTCAATAAGTGTGATGTAATACGGTATCATCAGCAGGTGTCTCCAAACAGGATATGTTCTCCAACAGTTATTTTTTGGTTTGTTTGTTTGTTTTTTTCCCGCCTCTAAAACAGGACTGCCACTGCTTGCTCGACATCGCCTCCTACGCTATCGAGAGGCTTCACAGTGTTCACATCTACCCCATTGTGGTGTTCATCCGCTACAAGAACGCCAAGCAGATCAAGTCAGTAGCACCTTGTTTACCAAGCGCCATGCAAAACCCACATCTTTTATACAATAGGATGGAGTTTGACTTTGGGCTCGCCTCAGAGAAATACATACTGAACATTGCATGTAGACACAGATCACATACCACCAATACATGCCAATGTTTTAGTTTGAATGCAGCAGTTAATCAGGTCTTATTTAGTAGAGTGATTGCCTTTTATTCATTGATGTATTTGGCTCGTAGTTGCGCTTTGGTCATACATGCATGCACACAAACAATTTAAATTCAATTAAAAAAAATTAATTATATACTGTATATGTATGAATATATATATATATATTATTTGTATATACATGTATAGATATATATTTTCTACAGCTCTTTAAAGCTGATGAATCTCACAACAAGTAATGTATAGTATTGAATACTGTCATCTGTCAGTCCCCTGTTCTTAATGACCTACAGTACATCAAAATACACTTGATTAAAGCTTTGGGTCTGTGTGTTGGTCGAAGGTGGGTTGGTGGGTGGGGAGGTGGGGGGGATATGTGTGTGGTGGGGTGGGGTGGGGGGTGACGGGATGTGTGAGGTGGGGGGTGCTGACCGACTCACTCACTCCTGTGTCCTCAACCAGGGAGCAGAAGGATCCGGTTTATCTGCGGGACAAAGTTTCTCAAAAACATTCCAAGGAGCAGTTTGAGAGTGCCCAGAAGATTGAGCAAGAGTACAGCAAGTTTTTCACAGGTCAGTAAACACGCGGCCCTGATGTTTACCAACTATGTGTCGTTAGATTCATAAGTTTACCTTACAGTTACGTATTTCTTCTTTCTTCAAAATAATGGAATTCCTTGTCTTCGTATTAAATAAAAAACGTTTTATTTTGCAGGTATTGTCCAGGGTGGCACTCTCCCCTACATTTGCACTCAGATCATGACTATAGTTGATCAGGAACAAAGTAAAGTCCTGTGGACACCCGTTAGCGGCCCCTAGAGGCAACCGTCTGCAACTACGCGAAGCTGCACCTTCCTCATCATCCTTCCCCTCTCCCAATTCTAAACACTAATTATATCTTTCAAATACTATACCAATAGGTACACTACAGTGAATTACACATGTAAAGTTAAATATATATATATATTTTTATTTTGTATTATCTTTGTAATCTGTTCCGCCTACAACTATTATTATTATTATTATTATTATTATTATTATTATGATATGTTCTGACGCAGGTTTAGTAGCACTGGATCCTCGACATCAGAGTTCATAAGTTCTTCCTTTCGCGATTTCTGGCTGTCGCCGTTGTCGTCGACAACGCCACATCACACGCATCTGTTTACATTCAGAAGAAGTGTCTGGGTTTTTTTGCGTCACATGTTTGCTTTGAGTGTGCGTCTTAATTTTTGACCCAATCCCAAGCATCTCAAATGAAGAATCCTAGACCCTTACCCTCCGCACCAACTGACATCAGTTTATTTTTCTTACATTGACATGCCCATTCTGTGTGCATATACGTATGTGTCTGTTTGTGTGTGTGTGTGTGAGTGTGTGTCTGTACGTGTGTCTGTGTGCGTGTCTGTGTTTCTGTATGCATGGAGGCACAAAATCAGTGGTTTTGTTTCCACTCCAGTCATTGGTTGGATTGAGTCATGGCTGTCGATGTTGGCATGTGTTCAACGTTATAGAAATGGAAGGCCAGGATCGGACATCAGATTCCTGGTGGAAGTTTTATGTAAAGGGTGTGAAGGCACCAAACCTCTTTATATTATATAAATATATATATATATAAATATATAGAGAGAAAGAGCCAGAGATATATCTATATGTATGTAGCTGTGGTCTTACTGAGCCTGAGTGCCAACAGTGATGGCCATGAAACTCCTAAACACATATTGCCGTTTGTTTCTATGCATTGTGTTCTTACAGTAGCTGGGTGTTTATAGACGGTTTACAGGCCTTTCTATGGTGCCTTTTTTTTGAAGGGGAAGTCTGGTCTGAAAACCAGCGCCCGGTTACAATACCAGTACTAGGTTCATCTTCTTTTAACTTCTCCAATGCAACCCACGATGAACCGGTTCAGGTGTCGGTGACCGGAGACTGTGCTTTGGGACCAGTACAGCATAGAGCCGAGCACTTGACAATAGTGGCAAACAGGTTGGTTTTACTTGAGGGCAGGGGCCAAAATGGCGGCCAACGGGTTTTAAAAAAGAGAAAGAAAAGATACTCAAAATGCACTCCAGGGCAAGACAGACCACTGTGTAACTTATCATACTCTGTCGCATATATTTAATGACACTATAGAGACTATATCAAATGACAGTATGCAGATTCACCTGAGAACTATAATAAATGACATGTATTTTCTAGCTAGGTCATAGACCTAGCATACGTTTAGCCGTCAAGTCATGTCTTAGCAGGTAATGGCATGTTTTTTTTTTTTTTTACGGTTTAGTTTTGTGGTTGTTCGTCAGTCACATATCAATATGAATAGAAAAAATACACTATATTGCAAATTGCAGGGTAATATCTTAACGATTTTCCTGGGATCCATATAAATGTTAGTAACGTTTATTGTTATTTAATTTTCTTTTTGTTTATTCTAGAGGCAAAATTGTAGGTGAGGTATTCTGCCCTTCCTCAAACCATCTGTATTTTTTGTGCCAAAATTCACTATGGCAACTTTATCCCTTTGTATTACTGTTTTGCACTTGTTTACCTGTGAACCTTAAACTTGTATCTGTTCCTAGGTTTTCAGTAGACTATAAATAGGTACTGTTAATTTCTACTGTAACTAATTCACTTTCTTTTGTATTGAATTTGTTCCTTACATTTCATTGATGGCCTTTTAAGTCTTCATTTAGGAAAAGATAATGCTCTTTATTTTGTTGAAAAGGGATCTCCTCTTGCACAGCTTACCAAGGTAAATTTGTCCTGAAGTTTGACTGTTGGGCTAAATATGAAATGGACATAAACAAATAAAATGTTGCTATTTTTCTGATTTAGGTAGTGTTCTATCAAACGAAAGGGATACAACAGAAAACTGTTGTATTTTTAAAGAAGTCCAGAAGCCAGGTACTGATTACATTTGCTTTCACTGAGAGAATGTTGATTTCTATGTAATTATACATAAATATGAGAGAATAAAGCTCATTTTCTGTATCACAACCAACTGTCTCCATTATCACTTAAGGGGCTGTTAAGGTTTCACTTCTGTCAGCCCAACGATTTATGTTTTGAATTAATCTCAGGGTGGCAGAGAAATGATTTGTCGGGTGGATTAATTTGCCACCCTTTTGATTGGGCGCTAGAAGAAAGGCATGTCTATTTTGATCTGGGAGTGATGGAGATAACATTTCAGGGCGCCACATTCTTCAAGTCTTGGACTCACTGCTAGGGGCTGCTACGCTTTTAAAGCCATGCAGCATATCTCTGCTGTGGCGGTTTGACCCTCGCTGTTGGTCCAAGATGATTTCAACACATTTCCAGTCAAGTGGGCCAACCTAGCATCAAGTGATTCAAACTATTGACGGTGGTGGCCAAACATTAATCCCTTTATCCGACAGAGTATGACACTTCCGGCTGAAATTGTCGAGTATAATACTTAAGATGGATGATAGTTAAAAGGCATAAATAAATCACTTTTCCAAGCAGGTATATGTCATATATGTGTGTATATAAGTGTGCCCATTCTCAGGATTATCTTTTTTTTTTTGCTTTTTTTTCCCCCATCTAATTAGCCTGGGGCCATGCTATGAACTCTGAGCATCCCAAGCTGCGGGCCACTTTCTGCAAGCTCTGAAAAGCAGGTCACATGGTCCCATGCCCAATGATGTCACAGGACAGGATTGCCTTTCAGCTGCCTACCCTGCTCATTTGAGCGAATGCGCACACATTGGCCCGAAAAACAACTGCTTTGCAATAAGCCTTATGGCTATACAGCAGCCTTAGATACTGGTGAGGTTGGCTCACCCTTCACAGTGTAACGCACTAATGGAAGCTCAAACTTTAAACTGGTTAACATGTTGCTACTTTTATCCTCGATTATTATTAATGTAGATTTATGTATAATTTACCCCTCTGACAACATGGCTGCACTTCTTCGCTGCTATTATTCATGAAGATGATTAACTGTAGCGTGCTAGAACCTAGCGTGTGCATCGATGTTGGGCCGCTTTTAACACAAAGCTTACATTAGCATTAACGATTCAAATTATACACTTGACTAATTATATTTGGTGCATGTTTTAGTAGACCCTCTACTTTCCACCTCCAATCAGAACGAAGGTGGAACCACTACCTTAATCTCATGGAATAGTTCTCAAATGGAAAACGCAGAACTTTACATCTCTCTTGGTGTTTGGTTCGCAAACCAGCCATGATTTGTTCTGCGCAGAACGGTCTGCTGCGCTTCTAGAACCAATTGATGACCACCTTTTGCACATTTTGGAAAACATGATCAACACTGAGCATGCCGAAAGACTGAACCTCAACATTCAGTCTTTCTGTGTGCCAAGTTTGTCCTTGCCCAATTCATACTCCATCTGTGAAGTTGCTTCCTGGCTGTTTTGGAAAGCCTGCGTCCCTCCAGCTGCCCTGCTGGGGTGCGGGTTTCAGAACAGCTGTTGATGTCTCATCCGAACTTGAGAAGACGACGTCCTGACAGCTAGCTATCTGCGGCGTCCGCTCTGGAAGACCTCCGCTTCTCCCCAGGCCACTCTGCTGTCCACATAGTAAGGAACAGTCCCCCACACAACCCTCTCTTCCCCCTCCTCTGTGCTGGGTTGAGTGCTCCTGGGTTAACTCCTCTCTTCCTCTGTGTGCTGGGTTGAGTGCTCCTGGGTTACTTCCTCTCATCCTATGTGCTGGGTTGAGTGCTGCTGGGTTAGTTCCTCTTCTTCTGTGCTGGGTTGAGTGCTGCTGGGTTAGTTCCTCTCTTCTTCTGTGCTGGGTTGAGTGTGCCTGCGCAAGCTGTTGGAGTGGCTTTCCTTACTTTCCCCATGGCACTAAATAAATGTCTTAAATTTGTCTGTCCGTCCATCCTATCAGGCCAAATTGTTATCTATGTGTCTGTGCTTCTGTTGGCCATTTATCCACCTTTTTCCTCTTAATCTTATCTTCTTTCTTAATGCTAGCTTCTGAAATTGGCCATATTGAGAGTGATGCGTCAATTCCCCATAACTATGAACAGTAGCCTACCAGCCCCTCCCTCTACTATTGAAACTCTGAGTGGCCATAGTGGCCAGTGTCCTGGCCAGCAGTGAACATGATTGACTGTGAGAACCTTCATGTATAGAATGTGCAGATGCCCCAGCTATGCATGACCTCACTGGGAGGGAGGTAGTTAACGCAGGGATTTGGCTGTAAACTCTTCAGTGTATGGGGGTTACATAGGATGCCATTGTCATATTTTCCGTGCACACTGTAGTAGTAGTAGGCCTTTCATGGAGACGGGGGTGAAGTAGCCATGATATTCAGTATGTACACAGCAGGACGTCTGCAAATATAACTAGCGTCTACAGCAGGGGTCAAACTGTGGGACGTTAAATGGCCACCATAAACATTTTAATATTTTTAACTATGCCTACATGCCATGTCTGTTTACTTTGAATTACATTTGTTTATATGAAAATCGACAAAGGGAATACTGTATTGAAGAGATGTTTATAACCCATTATTTTCTACATCCTAATGAGAAATGCCTGATGTGTCCTTGAACAAAGATACCTCGTGGTTCATATCATGCATATTTGGATTCGGCAATCCCTGTAGACCCCTACCTATTGTCCCAAGCAGAGCTTGACATTAACATGAATAATAGGATTTACCTTTTACACGGGACAGTTCCTATCTTATCCAGCAGGGGGCCGGGTGGAGAGGAGCTGTCCGTGGGCTCAATCCTTAAGTCTCTATGGCAAACCTCCCCCACCGCGCATCTTCAACGCATAGGCCTACAATAACATTCTCTGCCTATATCATCCAGGGAAATATGCGTGTTAATTTACACCGACATGTGAAATCAATATTTGTATAAGTAGCAGTAGACGTATCCACAAATGTGATACAGACTATTCTACGTTATATCTTAATGATGGACGATCGTGTCTAGCATTTTATGGCCCGGGTTTCGGATTCCGTTACAGCAGCTGATCCAGTGGGAGCATGTCCTCCGGCTGGTAAATCATGAAGTTACATTGGCATCCTCAAGCCTTGCTTAATACACGATGAGGAAGTTATCTTTGACTTGGACTTAGTGCAAGATATGGTATCATAACACACAATTCATTGGAATATTTCCACGAGGCTGGGTAAGCCTGTGTAGGCCTGTGACATTATATGTTCAAGCTGAAATGTGTACAATCGACCATTGAGATAGTAGGCCAAATGTGGTTTTATTAACACATTACCTTTCTCCATTAAAACTGTTTTTTTCTGTAACCTAAAAAAACCCCAGTGAAGGCCCCCACGACTGTGGATTTGCGTCCACTTTCGCTGGAGATAAGCGTTTATGAGAGACGGAGAGGGTTATTGCCAGTTTATTGCGCCGCGACGGCGCGACCCCCCGGATGAGCAGGGTGACACGGGGGGCTGCACCTGCCCGAGTCGCTGCTCCCGGGTCAACACTTATCCAGGGGCCAGGCTCACCGACGGCAGATCCCCTTGGCTTGGACCCGTGAGAAACCCAACGTTTTCAGAAAATGCAAAAAAAGCGCAAAACAACACGCAACATTGGGAAACTGCATCGTTATAAAAACACGCTAATACTTAAAATACGCGACGTAGGCCTACGGGATATGGCCTACTGGCCTATAACACAATATGTAGTACTGTTTACATATTGTCTATAAAACCACGATTTCCATAACGGTAACTCGAAATGTATATGCCCTACTGTGCGAATGCGCATAGTTTTATTGAAGGGACATGCGTCACTTCGTTTACAATAACACACCAAAAAATACGCAAAGCGCAGCCTACGACTGCGGGCGGCCGTGGGAGGAGGAGGGAACATCCACGCGGTATGAACGCACTCTGTCCATCTTTATTATTAGAGCCTCCTCCCCCTTCCCCCCCCCCCCCTACCTGTAAATCTCTCTGGCGTCTCCGGAGCCGAAGTGACAGGCGGCTCTATAGCTGGCCGCTCCGCGCAACGGCAACAGGGGCACCGAGCAGGGAGAGAGAGACACACAGCCACACACACACGCACACACACGCACGTACACACACATACACACACACAGTGAGAGAGAGCGCGAGAGAGAGAGAGAGAGAGAGAGAGACAGCCCAATTCAATTTACGCAGCATTGACAAAAAAAAATAAAACAACAATCCGCATTTGTGACCGCGTAGGGTTAATATTGCAGCGAAATCCACAGACCCTGAAATCCACATTTCGAGTAGTTATTTAAGATTATTCCGCCGGTTCATCGATTTATATTGACGCCGAAGGAAAGTGACATCGATTGTGTGAGCGTCCGTCGCTCGACTGGATCTCTTCATGGAAGACGGCTGAGAGGGAGAGAGGTCGGACCGGTAAGGACAGGCTACGATCATTTATCTTCGCCGCTTGTACTTAAATCATAAATAAACACCGAGGCAGCCCTCATGGCTGCCTCCAGACAAGACCATCTTTAAGCATGTTGTCGTTCGCCCTCAGAGACTCTGAAACCCCTCCGAAATGAGAAGTGTGGAGGATTCGTCATTGCTGCGGATTTAAATGCCTCTCTCCAAGGGGGCACGGAGGACCGCTTATTTCGGACAAGTTCACGCGTGTTGTCGTGTGTGCTGTACGCCGTAGACCCCCCAGTGTACGATTCATATGTCACCCTGCTGATATACACACGGGACTCAAATCCGGTGGGCAAGAAGAATCGAAGGTGAAGAGGGGGGGGGGATTTTTTTTCATTTTATTATTTTTTTCCCCCAAGCAACATGGCTGGCGAGTGGGGCTGGGGACGGTGGCACGGACTCTCCAAGGCGCCTCGATGCTAGCCGAAGCAGGTGGTCCCGTCCCCCGTGGAAGCGGCAGCTCTATGAGGACAAACAGTATTAACTCTAATAATATACACAAGGACTCCTCGATCTTCATGTCTAAGATGGAAGACGTGGTCATCCCGTTCTCGTCCGAAGTCCCCTGCGACAATAATGGACAGCGCATGTGGTGGGCATTCCTCGCCTCCTCCATGGTGACGTTTTTCGGGGGTCTCTTCATAATTCTGCTGTGGAGGACCCTTAAGTATCTGTACACGGTGTGCTGCCACTGCAACATCAAACCCAAGGTAACGTATGTGTGTATGTGTTTTCTGTGTGTGTCTGTGTGTCTGTGTCTGTCAACAACAGTCAATAATGAGGATCCACTTGTCCACTTGGCTGTTTCTGGTGTGTTGCTGCTGGCTGCATCCGTAAAGGCAGCGGTGCGCATAAATGTTTGAGTGTGTGAGTCTCTAATACCGTCACCCCTGTTTGTATACCCACGGAACCCCCGGTGCCAACACTGGTGCACATTGCAGCATCTTATAATTTATGCATCCCCTTTTATTGCCATATGGATACTTGCTCCCTCACTGAGCGAGAGGCAAGAGCGAGGCGGTGGTGGAGGGTGACTTGTGCTGTATACACTTTAAATGAGATGAAAGAGTATGGTGGGGGGGGGGGGGGGGGGGGGG
>JAOPUD010000044.1:9295252-9305701 GCA_027122715.1 Trisopterus minutus
TTCTCTCTCTTTCGCGCTCTTTTGGTCGCTCTCTCTTCTGTCTTGGTCACTCTCTTTCTCTGTGTCTGTGTGTCTCTGCACTGAGGGGTGGGGACCCGGCGACAGATTTACAGCCCTGCACACCCCCACCACCACCACCATCACCCCCACCACCACCATCACCACCACCACCACCAGCACCTCCATCACCATGGGGCTGGGCAGCGATTTATTGACATTAGTTGTCAGCTTTGGTTTCGAGAAAGTGCACATAGAATTAATTTTAACTACGTCTTAATGTTAAATATCCCGGAAACACTAAATTTCATGGTAGGTGATGCTCGGAGCCACATAAGCATATATCAAGTGCTTGGGGTTCATTTCTTGCTTTTTTGTTTTTTTCCTCTTGGGTAATTTAATAAGAAGCCGCTCGTAATGGCTCCATCTCTGCCGTTAATTATACATCCTTAACGGTGACGAACGATCTCTGGAGACTGTTTAATGCATCGAAAGTTTGAGTAATTCAATTTCATTGTTTTTACTACTTAATAATGTCCTATGCGTGACAAATCTCCATAGGCTACAACACAACTGGAACTGGAACCATTGTGTCTTTCTGCATGGACGGGGTGTAAATAAAGAAAACATGGTTAGCCCGGATGGACCTTTGACTTGAGCTAGCCAGCTAGCTAGTTTTATGCGCAAGTTGGGAGAAAGAGGTAGTGTAGGGTTTCTGTTTTCAGTTACTGTCTTTACTGATTGTATATGCTCATAACATAATTATAAATGTTTGACATTGCTGGATAAGGGGTGTAATTCAATAAATATTCCACATGTTCGAGTCTCCACATGAATCAGGTTTCTGGAAACTTCCACCCGTTGACAGAAACGCTGGTCGGTGGGATCACGGGAAAACATCCAAATAGATCACAAGCTCGCTCACACATATAAACATGTAAATCTTGATCGATTTGTACTTGCCTCTTTCTCCTTTCCAATAACAGCTGCCGTGAGGGGCCGCTGAGCACAAGCGGCCATAAAAGTATGTAAAATAAATTAGGAGAGCATAATGAGCGGCTCCAGCGATTCCTCCATAAATATAACATAACGACCACAACTAAAATGTCAGGGAAGCCTATAAATCAATATAGCGGCAACAGACCTCGGCCTTTATGTATGGAACACAATCATATTTATAAATCTCCTCTCCTCTGTTGGGGGGGGGGGGGGGGTGGTGGACAGAGGTAAAAAAANNNGTGGGGGTGGTGGACAGAGGTAAAAAAAGAGGGGGGGAGAAAGAAAGAGTGAGAGAGAGTGAGGCAGAGAGATTGGTAGAGGGAGGGGGGCGGGAGAAAAAGAGATATAGCAACCAATGGAGAGGGGGGGAGACAGAGGAAGGGAGAAATAGAGAATAAGGGGGGAACAAGGAGAGCGGGAGAGAGAATTGAGGGAGGGAGAGACAGAAGATAGAGAGAGGAAGAGAGAGAGAGATGAAGGAGAGAGATAAAGAGTCAGAGAGAGAGGGATATAGAACAGAGACGGAGAATCATTGAGGATTGGAAGTGAGGGAGAAAGATGGAGGAGGGAGATATAGATAAAGGGTGAGCGTGAGAGAGGAATGCTAGAGGTGGAGGTACAAGAGTGAAGAGGGAGAGAGTGGGAAAGAGAGAGAGGGAGGGAGAGAGAGGTACGGTATGGAGGGAAATAGATGAAGGAGATAGATAGAGAGAGGAAGAGGGAGAGAGAGAGATAAGAGGTGAGAGGGGGAGAGGGGAGGAAGTGAGGGAGTGGGTGCAGCCCGGCCCAGGTCTCACACAGGGGGAGGAAGGTTTAATATGTGTTCCATGTGATTCATCACCGTGACATGGACACCTGAGGCCGCAGCCTGCTCCATTTCTACCGCCTAAATGGTTTCTTGGGGACTTTCCGACACACAGGGAGCGGCTACACTTGCAACACCCCCCCCCCGCCCCACACACACACAGTCAAACCCGTACACAAACTTGCATATGCACACAAGTACACACAAACACACACACACACAAAAACATGGCCACACAGACATGCGCACACACTTGCACATGCACAAGCACATTCAAACCCACACACAGAATCACACACACACACTAGCACATGCACAAACAGACAGACACACAAGCGCTTATAACCCAAGCCTAAATACACCAACAACAAACATGTGCACACACAAACCCATACACATGTGCACAGAAAAGACAGAGAAGCGAGGGAAGGTAGAAACAGAGAGAAGGACGTCAGCAAGGTAGAGGGGGGTGGCTTGTAGAAAAACAGATGGCTAATACTGCGTAAACCGAGGGGTATGTTGTGAGCCAAAAAAGCCATCGAGAAGGTGAGCAGGCAGTGAGAGGAACCAACTCCCGCATGAAGAGGGGCAGAATTCATGGTCGAAATTTGATGATTGAGATTGCAACTCTATTTCAAAACAGCCCAGAAGCAGAGGATGTATTCATGGATTCACCAGCCACTACACTCCAAGAGGGCTACTTCAAACAAAATTATACTTGTTATCTCTACCCCCGTCAACTTTTGCAGCTTTTCCAAAACTTCACGAGTGCACGGCGAGCTCAAGCAACGGCCTCTCGCTGCGCACCTCGCTGTGTGCTAGGCCTGGTATCCTCCACTATCAGGTGAACCCGCTGTGCAATCTGGTGGCCCCGTTGCCGTGACAATGGTGTGTCGCCATTTTGACAACGCGACACGGAGATGTTAACTATTGTATGACCTCTGATCAGCTCAGTGTTAGAAAAAGTAAATGTAGCACAACAGCGTTCTGTATACAGTGACAGAGGTATTCAGATGCGACAACATTAAAGGAAGTCAGTTAAGGATAACATAACGAGGAGCGTGTGTTTGATCGCAAGCTGGTAGAACATTTATTGGGGGACACGGGCATAGACACAAAGGCACACACATAAAATAACACATCCACACGCAGTCTATTGCTACACATATTGTAACGTTGGCTATATTTTAATGTACCCTCCAAAGACCCCCTCGCAAACGGGCTTGGGATTGGTCCAACAAATTATGATAATGAATAGCTGTGAATGTCTATGATAGACAACCCAATCATTGACCCTTTAATAGAATGTAAACAAGATCCAAACACAGCCCTAAACCAGCCCAGCGGACACTGCAGCTGCTTGTATGCGTGTCATCTCACGTCTTTCCAAGGTGTTTGTACGTTCCTGTCTGTCAGCCGGGGCCTCTAGAGGTGGCTTGTTTAAGAAACAATTAAAGGGAAATAGCGAGCCATTTGGAGCCGCAAGGCCTTGTTGGGCAGGCCAGCGGGCTGCAGTACCTTTCACTGTTGATTAATAACACTGTCGCCCCGGCACGGCAACGTAATTAATAGGAGCATGGACTTCTAATTCCAATGACTTCCACACCGAGTGGATTTCATTTGATTTATGATGGCTGGAGACTTTGCATTTTATTAGTTGGGTCCAGTCATTATTTATGCTGATGACCAATTTCAGTGGGTCGCTATCATCCTACTTGCCTCTAATCAAAGGGAATTAGGGTTCACTGCATTATTTAGAAGTGGCTAATTTGTCTTTGAAAGCGGGGACGAAAGATTGGTTAGCATTTGACCGAGAAAAAAAAAGACTTGTATTGTACTCGATATACAGTCCAATCCGATACTTTTAGAATGTGGACTTTAAATCAGATAGCGGAAACACAATGAGGCACTTTATTAAATACAATACTTAATGTTGAAGCCAAACTAACCAAACAAAGGGACGACATGGTTATCAAATGGATTTATACGATCAATAAACCACTCTGATTGTCAAAGGCATTCAAATCGGCATTCAACTTCTTAAGAGAGAGTATGTGTGAAGATGACCACGTAAATGAAAAGCTGTGTCAACACTTGGGGCGGCCATTATCCCTATTAAAGAGACATGCAAGCTAATAGGTGCTGTGTTAGGCTTGACAAGACTGAACAATAATAAAAGCAAAAGTGTGTGAACATTTTGGACCCCAAATGCTCTAACCTCCACTGGCTGCCAGCCCCATAAGCACTACTTCAAAGTGCCTCCCTCTCTGTCGATAATGAGTCTGAAGCAGCCCTAATTTGGGGGAATGATCGGGCATCATGTTGATCGGATGCAGCCCAGAGGCAATGGGTCGACATATCAAAGCCGAACATCTATCAAAGTGTCAATATTTAGGCTCATGTTCTCCGGCTCCGAGCCAATGGCTGTTTAACATGATGCATTACTGTATTGACTGTGGCCCAGCTCTTAACACTTGAGACGGGAATTATGGACCAGATTACTTGATTTATTAGTCTTTTTTTCCTTCTTCAAAGGGAGTCCATATATCAAGCTGGAAGAAATATCAATGACACCGATCCTGATTGGGATTGATTCCAACTGACGGTACATTGATTAGTATTGGCCTTACGTGCATATGCTACATGCTGCAAGCTTCGAACACATACAATGAGGAAAGCGCAATAGCCACTATTTAAAGGCACGCTTTTTGTCATAGCTTTAATGCAGTATTGAGGTTCTGAGATCCTCACCATACTGATCTCTCAATATATAATGGATCTGTCGCTCAATACATTACATCTATTTCCACTCGCAGCAGGTATATAGAAATAAATTACCTACCTACACTTCATAAATGGCAGAAGGATTACTACAGTGAATGTCTTGCGCATAGATTCCGCAAGTCCCTTTAGATCAAAGTCCAACCGAGAACAATTTACTGTAAGGAAAATGAAAAATGCACTCCTAGGGCATTCCACAAAGAGGTCCAATGCAAATCAGCAGACTCCATTTGTTAGTACCTTCCCCTCACCTGATTCAACGAGTGATAAATTGCATTTGCCAAAACCACAGGAGGCTAAGCATTCCTGACATGTATTTTATTGATTTGCATGTTTGCTTTTTTTGCATGTAATCCAGTTTGCGGGGGATTTCATGGCGTAGGCAAATTCAAGACACAGTGGTGCGACTTTGCGGAGAGAGAATTGGAGGAGCCATCTCTAAGGGAGGCAAAATGGTGGCGGGGATGGGTGCGAGGGAGATGTGGGGGACCGGTGGATTCTGGGAAGCTCTATTAAGATTTATAGGTGGTGGGATTCGGCGGGCCCCGGGCATTATTCATGGTAAAGCCTTTCTGTCTGGGCCTGTTTATAAGACGAGACAGCGATGACAAAGATGGAGGCCTCTACAAGAGGGCCATGTTGCTGGAACACGGGGCTGGCTCACCTGGCTCAGCCACACCAGCTGTAGCAAAAGGCATGAGGCAATGAACACTAGAGCCAGGATAGTAGGGTGTTGGACTCCCGGTCCAAAGGTTCTGGGTTTAAAACCCCAATTTCCAAAGCCTAACTGTACCTTTAGTCTACCTGTAGGAATCTGCAAGCACGACGCCTCTACCTGCTCATTAACGATGTGTACAAAGAAAAGTACTCAATATAATGCAGTTGCTTTATCTAACATTTTGGCTAAAAACCAAACAATTTATCCAAATTACCCAAAAATGTATAATGTGAATATTTAATTGCTGTGCCCATGATAATGCCCAAGATTAATAATAGGTTAATAAATTGATCATGGATTAGTGAATTTACCTCCTCAGCATGGCCTAGCATAGTTAGCTTCACTAGTCACACAGCCAAGGCTAACTTGAAGCACAGCACACCGTTCGGGTACTTTTAAGACGCCGTGGATACATTGCGTTTACTCAGCGAATTTCCTCCCGGCGCCACACCATACTTTATTCGGTCTTATTAGATGAAAAAAACAAAAAAAACACGGGGATCACCTTCAACTTTATTAATGACGGTACTCGGGATGAAATATGCTGGTGAAAATCGGCAACATCTGTTTGCTGCATTCACTCCACGGCGGGCCCCACCTATTCCTCATGCCTAATGATGCTGATCCACTCTGCGAGTTTTTACGGACAAATGTGTATTTGGCCACATTCATCATCCTGAATGAGCGTTCCTGATGAGCCATCCGCCGGCCTGTTTCGCTCCTTCTTCTTCTTCTTCTTCTTCTGCCGCCGCACGCTAACAAATGACAAACTCCCTGCCACATGTTTTTCATTTGGACGTTATGGAGAGAGAGAGAGAGAGAGAGGAAGAAAGAGAGAGAACAGAAAGAACGAGAAAGAGAGAGAGGGAGAGAAGAAGAAAGAGAGAACACAGAGAGATAGAAAGAGAGAGAGAGAGGAAAGAGATAGAGGAGGAAGAAAGAGAGAGAACAGAAAGATAGAGAAAGAGAAAAAGAGAGAGAGAGTGAGAGAGTGGATGGGGGGGGGGTAGAGGGGGGCGGCCAATGGGATTTGGAGGATGAAGAAAGGGCAGCTGCAAGGGAGGGGGGAATGCAGGCGATGACGCCCATTCGGTTTCCCACCCCAAAAAACACAGCATCGCGCCCCAAAACAAATCTGACAAATTATATAATGCCTTAAAGAGCGGTCGCACAACGGACCCCATGTCACCACCAACTAAAACCCAAATCCTTGATGATAGACATTAGCAGTGGATGGGGCTCTTTTCAGTTTTTTTTACTGCGGGTGAACTTTGAACCCCCATCTGTCAAGGCCTGCATTTTCCCTACGGAGCAAAAACATGAAAGGGAAAAAACTGAGAATCGCATAGTTATTATGAAAAATGTTAACTTGGAATAAACAAGTCAATAGTTGCGAGTCCTGGGGTGCTGCAGCACTACTAATAAATCAAGCTGCTTTTGATGTGCAGCTGTTTAGGAGTTCACCAGGGAACACGAGTGCGTCAGGCCCTACAACTCTCTGCCTGTTTCCCTCAAAGCATGGGAATCAAAGACAACTGCATCTGCAGGGAGATATGAGCGAGGAAAATAGTTTCTTGGGTATAAAGAAAATTTGTTTGACCTTTTCCATGGTTCCATAAACCATGATGTTCCAAGCAGATGGAGGGGTGATAATTAGTAAAAGCAGTAAAAGTATACATACTTTGAAACTACATTTATACATTGGAACTTCTTGTTTGGATTGCATACGCATTTCATTCATCTGCGCTGTATATTATTTAAGTTACATGCACGTTAATTATCTTCACTGTGATACTTATAATTGTACGTTCTCATAGTTACAAATACTTGCCTAAAATATCTTAAAATGTGATTACTGTCTATTAAAAGCCCTCTGACTTGACGAAAAACCAAAGACAGATGTTTCTTAACCTACTGCAGGTGTGAATAGTATCTTCCGGGCCAAGCCATGGCCTGTTTTTGCTAGCAGTCAGATAAACATGTTCAATGTGAGCCAGTGTAAAACTATCTGTCACACAAACAGCTGGAGAACCTCAGCCGGTATGGTGAGTATAGATCATATCAGGGAAGGACAACAGGCACAGCTTGGCACCCAACCCCAGGCCGCTTGACAAGTGTAAATGCAGACACGCTATTTATTGTTGGACACAGTACTCCAACCTTCTGTTCAGATACAACTCCTACGCAGTTGCCAAAGTCACTGTCGCTGTCCTTAAATACATTAACTCCCATTTTACAGAATGAATCTCAATAAACAGCCAAACAAACTTACTTTGGTAAATTATTATGATTATTACCTTGAAATGAGTGTATGCTGGCACAAGAGATCCTCTTTGTTGTTAAAAGTGCATATGTTTTTCATGGCCATTTTCTCATAACAACAACTTCTGCTACGTCTCCCATAGTGTTGTCTATTCTTATTATCACGCTTTGGTAGGAACAGAATACAGAAAGCCAAGTCTGGTTCGTGAGATTCCAAAAATTGGGCAAATTTGACGCCTTGCCATATTTGAATGTGCTGAGAGTGAAAGTGAAAACTGCCTTATAAAAAAAGAATCTCACTACATTTGCAGTTAGCGGCCTCCACCATGCTCCACTTCATGTTGAATGAACCCCAGTGGGCCTATGATGTCTAAAGGAAACACGTGTCTTCTTTGCTGGGTATCTGATCCATGCTATGAAGCCCCGCTCATGACAAAGTCAGTCCTTTGCATGCATATTAAACCGGCTGCTTGCGTGAGAGTCAATTCATTAATGCTAAAACAAACAGCCCCATGTCAAAGTAATAGATGAAGGTGGAAATGTTTATTAGGGCCATGTTCTGCATTATGAACTGTGAATGATCAATCACGTAGCCAGCATATTACTCCAATTTTCTCCGGCCTCAGTAACAACAAAGTTCACAGACACCAAATCACTTTCAAGGGAACCCGGGGGCTACAAGTACTAGACTGCTATATGAAACATTCATAATTTATGTGCATTTGATGCAGTGATATGTAAAAAACTTCAGAAGAATTTTAATGGGCTTGAGGCAAAAAAGGGAGAGAGAATCTCGGAGACGGTTGTTTTTCGTGAATCATTTCTGAATTGAACATTTTTGAAAAGGCTCCAAAATAAGATGAAATCTGAATTTGCAATCGTCCAGATAGGAATTACATCTTCTTTCAATAATTTATTGATTAGGTGCCTGGTTGTTACAAGGAGGGGACCAGCAACGCTGTCCGATACAGTCAGCTAAAGAAAGACATTGTCTCTGATCAATGCCTTCCCACAAAAACAAAATATAGATTGATATCACACTTCAGAAAATCCTTAAATTGAATTAGACTAAGATGAAAGGCTTGTGCTGTAACTGAACAACACACACCGTGTTCATTTTCTATTCAAGGTAAGGATAGAATAAATCACCGGATGCTATTAGGCCTGTCCCCACCTCGCAAATGGAACAGTAATCCGTTTATCCTTCAAAACCGGTTCTGTTTGGCTAGATTATCGATTATGAGACTGATATTTTAAGATAGTATTTTTTTTTCCCATTAACTTCTGTTCATTGGAATAAATGAGGGTTGTTTAACGGAATGGTGGCGCGCCCTGTGCTAAGAGTGCACTCTTTCTCTGCGGACCAAATGTTTGCACTGATGCCCGCATAGGGGTGGGGGGGAAATCATTGAAGAAGCAGCCTGCGTCCACTCGTTAATTTGTCAGCCCATTAGAAAAAAGTCTGTGTTGTCTGTGATCCAATCTGGGCACACGGCAGTATACCCCTGCACAGTGAGCAGCCATTTTGAAATCAATTCCATGTCAGGTCCGATCAGTGGCAGGGGGGACACGGGGTGGACTAAGAGACACAGACAAGTCAAGAAGACAAGACGGAGACGGAGGGGGAAGGGGGAGCGCAGAGTGATAAGACAACACAGTTATCGGATGCAGAAGCAATGTAAAAATACATAAAAAAGCAGCCCCATAAAATAAACTACAATCTGGAAGTGACTGAAATGTTTGAAAATAGAGTATTACATTAATGGCTAGTATATTGTAGTCTCTTCTCCTTCACACTTGCATTATGGGGCTTTTCATTTGTGTGTGTGTGTGTGTGTATGTGCGTGCGTGCGTATGAGCGCTTACTAATTAAAAGTGTGTTGCTATTCTCATGTCCGGACACTCTGGTACAACTTCACAAAGTCAAACTAAGTAACACACTGAACACTGCAGAGTGGCTTGGAAATCCCTAAGCCCGCATCCCTCAGCATAATTGCTCAGCAAAGACTTAAGGGACGATACTCTGGAAATAAATATTTCTTGATTGTGCAATTTGGAATGAAAAAGCACCAGTCAAACTAACCATTCCCCCAATCCTGAGATGATGAAATCCACTTTCCATTCATTACCCTTTCTCTTAGAAAACAAATCTATGGGGGAGGCCCCGGATTACAAGTGGTTAAGCTTGTCACAGGTTTCCAATTTCTAGGGAGCATTTATCTTAAGATATATACTCCTTTTGCTAAGTAAAATGAGTTATTCAGTTTCCAACAGGAAAGACATTGATAGGGCATTAGGGATTTGTGTTCCAACTCAAAGCAATTGCTTTTTCCCCCTCCTCTTCTCCCACAAGTATGTATTCCGTTTGTGGTCACGGACCGAAATATTATTCGAGGCAAGATGAATCGTAAGATGAGGCGCAAGTCAAAATGCCATGTGTTTTATGATCCAGCACGGGGGGCCGGCCTGATAGCTCCACTTCACCGTTTGAAAAAGAAATAAAGAAATAAAACGCGTCTGCGCCGTAGATCTCAGACGAAAAACTGCCTTTTGGTGTTGCTGTTTGTCGCTGACGAGAGCGTGATGAATGTGACGGCTGTCACGACGCACGTCAGCTGTCTGCATCGCCGACAATTGACAGAATGATGGGCTCCGAGCAGAGAAGTTCATCTGTCTCCCTAATAAATCCATTGTCTCGTCTCTCCCCACCAACAGGGGCTCCACGGTGACGGACCGAACGCCACGCTGCCAAGCTACTGAAGTGGAATATTGTACGATGCCGAAAAACTAATTTAGTTTTAACTGAGAATGAAAAATGAGTTGATGTGTACGAGTAAACAATGTGACATCCCTGGTCCCCCCACCCCCCCCCCCTCCCCCCCTCCAC
>JAOPUD010000044.1:9491484-9511020 GCA_027122715.1 Trisopterus minutus
TCAATGTGGCCCGGGAAAGAGAAGTCTGGGGCCCCCTGCTAGAGCTGCTGCCCCGACCCCGGATAAGCGGTTTTGAAGATGAGGATGACGAACCCTAACTCAAACCCTTAACCATGACAAAAACCCTAAACTTCAGTATCTCTGACCCAATTCCAAACCTTAATGATCTCTAGCCTAATACTTTAATTTAACCATCTCTAACCTATTGAAAAAGTTGCTGTGAAGTGGGTGTGCCCTGTAGTACAGTAATCTTCGGAACATTGCAGTTTCCCCAAGGCTGACCAACGTCCATTACATCCACCGTTGCATAATGAGTATAGTGGAAGTGAATTGTAGTATAATCACTGGATAGACCTTAGTGTACTACTCCTGGATAGACCTTAGTGTAATAGTCCTGGATAGACCTTAAGGTATAGCCAGGAGTAGTATCCTAATTAGGATACTCCTGGATAAACCTTATGATACATCCATGTCTATTGCTACTCATAGCGCACCAACAGATTTTTGTGTAAATGTCGGTTGGGGCTTCAAATCAAACACACCATTCAAATCGGGGCAGATCCTACAGAGAAATACACTTTATTGTTTTATTTCCCTTGATCCATTTGTTATTGTGTCCAAACAAGCCTGACTCAAGGAAAGGTCTCGCTCTGATATACCACAAGTGAGTTGTTGAAGGAATACAGATGGAAACGTGAAGAGTTTGTTGCATTTGGACTACAGACAGCTTTGCTTACGTTTTCTCTAATGTTTGAAGGAGAGTTAGGGAGAGTTAATTGTCATGATAATTTTGTGCAACAACTTCAGAGCGTGCATGTGTGTGTGTGTGTGTGTGTGTGTGTGTGTGTGTGTGTCAGTTCTAATTTGACCTCAAAATAACTTATATTGGAGTACTTTTTTAGCACCTTTTACACAATTCGGTAGGTGAATTAAAGTAATGGTCACAACTAGCAGCTTGGCTGAAAAGAAACTGAGAGGTATGGAGAGAGAAAAAGAGAGCTGGAGAAAGCGAGAAAGGGGGCAGATAGGGAGGAGAGAAGGAAAGGGGAGACCCAGTTGAGTGGGAAAGAGAGAGACATTGACAGACAGAGAGAGGGGGGAGAGAGAGATGGACGCACACACACACACACACACACACACACACACACACACACACACACACAGGCGCATACTCAATGGCCTTGCTTCATCCATAGTTTAATCTTCTTATCATAATTCTATTTTTCTCTAAGTGATCACATGACACGTCATGATCACACGACACATCTCAATTCTTTATTCAAACTATGTGTATGTAAAGTATGTGTACAGTATATGCATATAATATGCCCACTTGTGCTATGCTATTGGTCCCCATAATCTTTTTAACTTTAGCCTTACAGAGGACGGATTTGTCAGAAATAGGCTATGCTGCTAAATGTATAGGCCTCAATAGCAAGGTCATTTATAAATTGAGGGATAAGACAACAAAATTAACACATTATTTAAATATGAATTCAAATAGGACTGAAGAGGCCTATGAGCGCAAGAACCTGCGCTACACAGAACAGGCAGCAGACGCGCAACAACGAGGATGGAACGTGAAAATCCATCCGGTTGAAGTGGGATGCAGAGGGTTTGTGGCTTCTTCCACCATCAGGCTGCTGAAAGACCTTGGTATCCATGGACAGGCTCACAGACGATGAGATCAGTCTCTGAAGCGGCCGAAAGAAGCAGCAAGTGGATAAGGATCAAGCAGTAGGACCCATGCTGGGCTCACTTGAGAACCCAGGTCAGAACCCTCCAGGAGGAGGGTGAACAAGGTATGTGGTCAGCTCATAGGCCTGACTCAGGGAAGAGGACCCCCCCCCGCCTTGCATGGTCCCGTGGGCTGCACCATTTAAACAACCAAGCAATACTTATGACTGGTCATGGGACACAAGCTCAGGCTTGATCACCCTGTAGCTGGCCACCTTTGATGAGGGTGTCTAGTGTTGAAAGGCCGAAACACTCCCTGATTCAAAGGTACACTACTGATGATGTGTCCCGAAATTGACATCCTTCCCATGTTTGAGATACAGCTCCCACGCCACTCTCAACATCAAGGCAAGCCTCATGTGAATACCATCCATTGGCACAACAGACAGTTACCATCACGTCAAAGGGCCAAAGCAAGCTCATTTAGGTTCCCGAAATGTTAAAATATTGTTATGCCTCATAATAATAATCACAAATGCATATAGTTATGTATTGAATCATTAATTATTGATTAATGAATATAGTACAGTACTAGAGTATAGAAAAATAGACAACTTTATTTTGGAACTGCTTACATGTTCTTATACCAATTAATAATTAACAAAATATGAAATGCATAGGCCTAGTGAAGAATACATACAAGTAATGTTTTTTTTTTCACTTGGCTTGCTAAGTTGCTAATTAGGCTACTTAACTTTATTACTGACTTATTCATTACTTGCAAGATGTAAGCCTATAATTTGAATAGGAAATATATTTTAAGGATACATAAAGAAACAATCTAAGTTATAAAACTATAAAAAAAAACTGAAAAACATTTGGGTTTATGAAGAAACCCATTGTTTATGACTTTTTCTGGGGCAAATCCTAGCTGTGTGTGTGTGTGTGTGTGTGTGTGTGTGTGTGTGTGTGTGTATGTGTGTGTGGGGGGGGTTGGGATATTTGTGTGTATGTGTGTGTGTGTGTGTGTGTGTGGTTAGGGTTAGGGTTGGGGGGGGGAGAAAATGTGAGACACAGTTGTTATTAATTATTAGTGGATTATTTATGAATAGTTTATAGGGAGGACACATTTATATTGCGTACATGTAACATAAATAGTAGCCCACTCAAAATGTGAAGGAAAGTCATCTTTAGTGTTGAAGTCAGTAGGCTAGCATGGCTAGCAGCAGGCTAGTATGATCAATTGATTGGCATGGATGATCATATGGATGGATTTATCATACCTTATAGTAGACTTGGATGGTGGTCAATAACACTGTATGTTACATTTCCTTCCTCCCCCGGGTTTTTCTGAATGAATGAGCAAAAATAATCAAAGGAATAAAAGAATGGAAGTCCAAATGAATGAAGACATGATTCATTAAATGAATTCCTGAATTAAATGAATCACCAGAAGAGTATTTACCCTGAGATTCATCATGTCATCAGTAGGTATATTTTGTGCTGCGCTGGAATGCATCGGAATCACGTTACTGTAAACAACGTCTGCTTCAGACGACCCCTTGATCGGAGAAGGGACAACATTGTCTGATCGTGTTACTCGTGTTATTTGATTAGACATTGAATAGACTTCAAATTGCATTTTACATTTAGCATATTTAGTGTAGAATGCAAACGTGCCCCCTCTGAAGATACAATAAAAATGTATCTTCATCTTACTGTGATTGCTGTACGTTTTCTTTTGGCTCGTGCTGAAAGAAAATATATTTTGTAAATATATTTTGTAAATATAACAAGCTTAAAATAAAATGGGTCTCAAAGAAATACATACTATAATATAACTCCTAAAACAAATATAACAACAATTACAAATGTAACAGATGTTTGCATATATATTTTTTTTTTTTTCAAAAAATGGAAAGTTATGTTTCAACATACTGTAGAACAGCCACCAAACCAACAGGGCCACTGATATAATGAACAGCAATATGCCCAAAGGGATGAGCAGCTTCATCAGGTATTTACTGTAAAGAAAGAGCACTCTTTATTGACAAAACTGTTCTTGACACAAACAAAACTTGAACACTATGCGTATTAGTACCATTTTTATTTGACAACCATTAAACTATTCTACCCATTTAAATGAAATACTGTTGGATGCAAGGTATATTTGGGTGAGGTCACGAGGAGTGCAAAAGGGAACTGACCTCTCTCCATGTTCCGGGTCTGTAATCTTTTTGGTGGACGCAACTTCTGACAAAGTGCTCACAGTTGTTGAGGTTGCTACAAAAATGTGGTAATAACACAACATAGTGAGATTACTCAATTTCATTAAACAACTTCTTGTTCTTGATAAAATATAGAATGTATACAAGTGGAAATGTTTAAACTTCAAAATCATGTTTTAAATCCCTTTTGACGGTATACTTTTAAACTTACTAGGATTTGTTGTCGTTGTATTTACAGCAACGGTAAGATGTATTGGCATATTTAGTTGTCCTTGGAAGAAAATGTACCAACCACTGCTTTCCATGTGTAGGTCTCTCATAGTCACCACAAAAACGTCTTGTTTGCTTGTATTGATTAAGTGTGAACCTTCAATATTGCCCTCCTGTATCTCCTTGCAGTGGCCCAGTTTGCACCATCCTGGTTTGCCTTGTGTTTTAGAGTGAAAACTGATATCTATACTATCTCCCACAAATCCTGTTATTTCCTGTTGATCCACACACAGACTGGACTCGCCTGAAAGAGAAATAACTTACATAAGCATAGCCTTCATACAAAAGACAATTTCAATCCTATTTGTTTTATCAAAGTGCTTAAAACAAAACACACTCACCTTCAGACACTATTAGTTGAAAATAGGTCATCTCATCCAAGGCTCCACTAATCTCCACAGCACACCAGTAGTGTTGCGTTCCTTCCTCTAAGCTTGTGATGGTGACGGTGAAGACCCCTTGGTTCGGGTTATCTGCGATTGTGTACAGGCCTTCTGGAGAACTACTCTTGGTGTTGGTTGTGATTATTATATCACAAGAGATCCATGATTCTCCTTTACAAAGGTACTTAACACTGTTCTTATGGCTCGGTTCGTAGAGACATGGAATGGAAACCGTAGCCCCTACTTTCACAGACACTTCACTCACCGTAGTGATGCCGTGAGTTCCTGTTCACAAACCACATATGTATCATTTCAAATAGAGCGGGGGAAATAGATCATACAGAAATAGATTACAAACCGACAACTGTTTCGGCTTAATAGGCCTACCCTTCTTGATGAAGATCCCAAAAAATCATCACAACATCATGGTCTCAAATAGTATCAACTATCAACTATGTCTGTATCAAACTCAAGGAATGTGACTGACCTGTAAGTCCACAGAGGGTTACAATGATCCCTAGAAAAGGAGCCATGGGCACAAAGTCGATAGATTGGAAGGGAGTGTCTTTGTGAGCGTTTGTGACAAGGAAATAAGATAAAGTGAATAATTCGGTATTTGGGGTAGGAGTGGCTTACTATTTCCTCTTTTTTTTGCAAGATTCCAACTTCCTTAATATATTAGTATGTAGTTACTATATCATACAATACATTTGTTTTACTATAACACAGTTATGTTTACTGAGATCATACCATCTAGATTGCTTTATTGTTAATTGTATTATTGTTGGGCAATTATTTGCTACCTAGGGAATCACAGCCATGAGGAGGATCTAGCTGGGACTAGCTGGGACTTGCACAGCCACTTATATACACGACACACCTGCCAGATCTTCCTGGATAAGTGTGGGGATGACCCGTTAATGAGCTGGAAGTACTGCAACAATACCTTAACTTAACCATATTTAATATTACCTGAACTAACCTTAACTCTAAACCCTAAATCTGAGACTATGACTCTCTTACATTCGCTTTACCACACCGTTGTGACGAAAAGAGAGCTGAGCCGGAAGGCAAAGCTCTCGATCTACCGGTCGATCTTTGTTCCCATCCTCGGGGAAGGCCCAGGACTAGGTGGAGTGATTATATCTCAGCAGTGGCCTTGGAACGCCTCAGGATCTCCCAGTCAGAGCTGGTCAATGTGGCCCGGGAAAGAGAAGTCTGGGGCCCCCTGCTAGAGCTGCTGCCCCGACCCCGGATAAGCGGTTTTGAAAAACCCAAAACCCTAAACTTAACCATGTCTGACCCAATTCCAAACCTAAATGATCTCTAGCCTAATACTTTAACTTAACCATCTCTAACCTAAATAAAAAGTTATTGTGAAGTGGGTGTGTCCTGTAGTACAGTATAACCACCGGTCAACCCAGTCTCACACCAAAATGTGTAAATATGTAGGACATATTTTCTCATTATTTTTTTGTTGCTGTTGCTTGTTTCTTGTATGACCATCAGACAAACAACTTGAAAACAAAAAATTCCTCATATCATTTCCTTCGTCTGTGTGGTTTCTTTGTACATGAATGTTGGCTTCGAAGCAAACATTTTAACATTTGACATATCGTAAGACCCTTGAAAATATGTGTTACATAGCGATCTGGTTTAGATAATGGGGGGAATAGCAAAGCACACTCAAATCACAAAAATGTTGTTATTACCATATGATCATAAGAAATATATACAGTTACGTATTGAATATAGTTCAGTAGAATATAGCAGAATAGAATAGAATGGCTTTATTTTGAAACTGGTTACATGTTGCCATTTAGACACCAATTAGGTGGATATACAGGACATGGCTGATGTATATAAAAGTAGCATGAAAACACATAATATTAAATACATAGGCCTAGTGAAGAATAAATGAATGCATTTTTTTGCACTTAGCATGTGAAGTTGTTAAGTACTCAAGTTGATTGCTTGCACAACATAATAAAACAGTGTACAAGAGAAAAGAGTGGGGTCATTCTAGTCCCAAGAATGCAATTGACTTAACGTGAGTAGGCTTGTCTGAATAGATCAGTTTTCAGGTGAGATTTGAAAGTGGTCATGGAACTGGAGTGCTGGATGTTCCAGAGGTGGGGGGCTGAGCGACTGAATGCTCTTGACCCATGCATGGTAACCAGGCGAGCAGGTAGGAGGATGAGCTGGATGGAGGAAAAGGATCTGACAGAACGGGTGTGTCTCTTGACATGGAGGAGCTCGGTAAGATACTGGGGAGCAAGATTGTCGATGTAGGCCTATCAATGAAAGAGCAAATACTGTATTCAGATACATTGAAAATCCTTCCAGCACCAACGGCGGAGGGGGGAGACTAATTAAAAATAAGTAGTCGAGTGAAAAACTTTTAGATAGTTTACAGGGAGGACACATCTAGAATTATATTGCGTACACAATACACAATACATAAATAGTAGCATACTATACTATAATGCAAAGAATGGTGACATGTTAAAATCACACTAGTGTATAATCAATTGAATGGCGTGGCTAATTTATAATACCTTACAGTACCTTACAGTAGACACATTGTCATCCATCTCCAGGTTTTGCTGAACAAATGAATGAGCAAAAAATAAAATGGAAAATAGTTAATAAAGGAAGTAACGAATGAAAAATAAATCACCATAAGAGGATTTACCATGGAATTCATGTAATCATTAGACTTATACTGTATTCTTGTCATTGTCATGTGTTGTCATTGTCCTATTTCGATGTCAATGAATATACAGCATTTCACATTGCACATATGGCAAGCAAATGTGCCCCTATTGGGTCAGATCTTGGGTCTAGATTTATTTTACCCTGTAAGGGTGGTATGGATAGTAAAATGAAAAGTGTAAGTGTGTGAATCTTACTGTCATTGCTGTATGTTTGCTTTTGGCATGTCCTGAAAGAAAAAAATAGTTAAAAACAAAACAAAACTAATAGCAAGCAATAAAATGTGCTTACAAAATATAAACATAAAAATATAGATAGATAAGTCATATTAGAATTTTATTTTGAAGAAATGGAAAAGCTTCTTTCAACGTACTGTAGAATGTCCACCAAACCAACAGGGGCACTAATATGATAATAAGCAACTTGACCAAAACCAGGAGCAGGTTCTTCAGATCAATGGATTTACTGGAGGGAAAAAGCAAATTTTTAGACTCTGTATTAACAAAACTGTTCTTGACACAAACAAAACTTGAACCATATTTGTATGTGCATTTATGTTTTTACAACCAACACACATTTCTACCCATTTAAATGAAATATTGTCTGATGCCAGATACATTTGGGTGAGGTCAATGATGAGAGCAAAAGGGAACTGACCTTAGATGTTCAACTTCCTTGTCTGTAATATTTTTAGTGGAGAAATCTTTTGTTGAGACTGTTGTTGAGATTGCTACAGAATTTGGTACTAACACAACATATTGAGGTAACAAAATTTCATCAATCGAGTTCCTGCTGTTGTTGTAAGTATATAATGTATAAAAGCGTAAATGTTAAAACTTGGCAAAAACAATTTATAAATTTGACGCTACACTTTTAAACATACTAGTATTCGTTATCCCTGTGCTTACAGCAACGGCAAGATGTATAGGCATATTCAGTTGTCCTTTGAAACATATGTACAACCACTGCTTTCCACCTGTATGTCTTTCATAGTCACCACAAAAACATAGCTTGCACCATCCTATGTTTGGTTTGCCTTGTATTTTTAGTGACAACTGATATACTATTTTCCTTATAATGTTACTTCCTGTTGCTCCACTTACAGACTGGACTTGCCTGAAAGGAAAATAACTTATTAATTTTAGAGTTCAGGATAGGTCTGATTGTTTGGTACAATACCTACTTACCTACCTACCTACCTACCTACCTTCTTACAAAAGACAATTTAAATCCTATTTGTTTCATCTAAGTGTTCAAAACAAAACACACTCACCTTTGGACACTAATATTTGGAAAGAGGTCCTCTTATCCCAGGCTCCAATAATCTCCACAGCACACCAGTAGTGTTGAATTCCCTCCTCTAAGCTTGTGATGGTGACGGTGAAGACCCCTTGGTTCGGGTTATCTGCGATTGTGTACAGGCCTTGAGAACTACTCTTGGAGTCGGTTGCGATTATTATATCACAATAGAACCAATAGTATCCTTTACAAAGGTACTTAACACTGTTCTTATGGCCCGGATCGTAGCGACATGGAATGGAAACCGGAGCCCCTACTTTCACAGACACTTCACTCACAGTAGTGATGCCGTGAGTTCCTGTTCACAATTCACAAATGTATCATTTCAAATACAGTGTGGGACAATAAAACCCTCTAAAATAGATTACAAACAGACACAACTTTTTCGGCATAATAGGCCTAACTTTCTCAATGGAGATGCCAAAGAGTCATCACAACTAACATCATGGCCTAAAATAGTCTCTCAATAGATTGATCAAATATGGCTAGATTAAACTCAAGGAATGTGACTGACCTGTAAGTCCACAGAGGGTTAAAATTATACCAAGAAAAGGAGCCATGTGCACAAGGTGGGTAGATGGGAGGTGAGTGACTTTGGAAGAATGTGCCTCATGTTGATATTTCAGGTAAATTGGTTAATGATGTACTATTTCCCCATTTTTCTTTGCAAGAATGCAACTTCCTTATTCTAAGTAAATTGTATAATACAATACATTTGCTAATATTTACTATGGTCACACCATTAAGATAATTCAATTGTTAATTGCATTAATGTTAGGCTTTCATTTGCTCGCTACCCAATCACAGCCATGAGAAATATCTAGTCAGGATCTAGTCTATAAATTCCTAGATTAGAATGGTGAGGGCGTTTGTCAACGGGACGGGGGTATTGCAAGAATACCCCTTAGCCATGTCTAAAGATGAATATCTTTACCTAAATATAATTTGCAACGTCTTCAAGGAAAACTGCAGGACTTTTCAAACTGGACACTATTTGTGATCATCAATTTAGGACATTGGACGGTAAGACGGCACAGCGAAGTGGGCGTGTTGTGTGGTGGGCGTATCGGGTAGTGGGTGTATCCTGTAGTGGGCCCGACCAGTGACGTTTCCATGTACCCGCAAAAAGAAAGAACCCATTGGCCAGTGCGCTTTTTCGACTATTTCTGATGACGTCTTTTTCAGGCGCCTGTGTACTGCGCGAATTTTGAAGATGAAGGATGGATTTTGTTGCACTTTAGGCAGTCTTTAACATATAATTCTGTATCTTCGGATAACCCTTGATGCATAGTCTTGACACATGCTGAGGATTCTACATCGATGGAGTATGGAAAAGACAGGGTGGTGGCGTTGGTAGACATGGATTGCTTCTACGTGGCGGTGGAGCAGAGAATCAACCCAGCTCTGAAGAATACACCCTGTGTGGTGGCGCAATACAAAACGTGGAAGGGAGGCGGGTGAGTCTCTACCGTTTCTAATAATCCATAACAAAAGCCTAACGCTATATTAGTCGAACCATCAGAGCAAGCAGAACCAGCAGAGCAAGCCCAGGGCAGCCATAGAGGCGATCACGTTATCAATATTATCTCCAAGGGCAAATCCAGAAACAGACAACAAAAAAGTCAGTCTGTCAGAAATTCTGTTTCGTTATGGAGTCATTACACCAAATGGTTTACCAAATAAACACTACTTTAAGTGGGATACCGTCCGTTGGTTTTTGATCTGGGATGTGATAGATAAGCCATCATTTTAAAGAAGATGCTTGTTTGTATTTTGATAGGGAGTGATTTTCAGATACCCTTTGAAACGACATGGGAAACTGTCATGTACATATGCAGGAGTCAACATGGTTTTGAATGGCTGTGTTTGTACAGCATTATAGCGGTGAGTTACGAGGCCAGGGCGTGCGGGGTCACTCGCAACATGTGGGCGGACGATGCAAAGAAACTGTGCCCTGACCTCCGTGTGGCACGGGTCCGGGAGGCCCACGGCAAGGCCGATCTCACACAGTGAGTGTTGTTATAACGTGTTCATAAATTATCATTGCTCAATCCCAAGGTCAGTGCTCGGTCGACTAACCAACCGAGCACAAATCGTGTTTCAGTTACAGGGAGGCGAGTGTGGAGGTGATCGAGGTGATGTCGCGCTTCGCCGTCATCGAGAGAGCGAGTATTGACGAGGCGTACATGGATCTTACTGATGCGGTTCAACTCCGGCTGAAGAACATGACGGCGGGCGAGCGGATGGATCCAGACCTACTGCGGACTACCTTCATCCAGGGGTTCCCACTTGCTCAGACCTCCCCTGAGCAAGGAGTGTCTTCAGAGACCCTGGACAAAGGTAAGACATGGGACACTAATTGGCTCTCCCTTTTAGGAATACGTAAACACGGCAGACGTTACTCATTATTACAACTGTTTATAAGGTTGCTCTGCTAAATGACCACATTTGAGTCCGTGTAAAAAGTAGTTGTAAAAACTGTAGGCTACTCTTACACGAGATGTTATGCTTTAAGTGGTTGCCTGTGTTATTTGTTTACTGTTAGTAGCCTCTATATGTCCTATACTATTTAGCTTACTATTATTGTAATTTAGCTTAAAAGTCATTTAAGCCCCTGGTCCCCAGCCTCCGTCCTTACCGGCTTTTTGTGGTCCCCAGAGGAGCAGCGGTCCAGGGGCCTACAACAGTGGCTGGAGAGCGTCCCCCCAGCCCCGTCGGAGGGCCGCGGCTCTGCAGAGCTCCAGCTAGCGGTCGGGGCCGCCATCGTGGAGGAGATGAGGGCGGCCGTGGAGCAGCACACCGGCTTCCGCTGCTCGGCAGGAGTCTCACACAATAAGGTGAGAGGCCGTGCTGTTTATTGAAACTTTCAAGATTCAATTAAGATAAAAAAAAAAAACAGTTTGTAGCCATATGGCAGATTTTTATCTGAAGTGATTAACAAGTGAGGCGTGGGACAATCAAAAAGTGGGGAGTAGCGATACGAATCAGAACACAACGTTACTGGTAATTGCATGTTATTTTTGTATTCATGTTTTTTATGTACCACCCCACCTTTCCAGATTCTGGCCAAACTTTCCTGTGCTTTCAATAAGCCCAACCGACAAACGGTGCTGCCCATGGACTCGGTGGCAGAGCTGTTCAGCTCTCTACCTGTAAGTAAGATGTGAGTATACAGTTGAAATCCATGGTTGAAAGCAGATGTATGTAAAATAAGCTTACGGTATAAGGCTTAAGCAACCTAGTTAGGGTTGGGAAACAAGACCGACTCGAATGCTTAATCCTGGACAATGTAGCATTTGTACTGCAGCCATTTACTTAATTATATCTGAACTATTTTCTCTATTTAAGGTGGCAATATTGATTAATGACAGTTATTTCAATATCTATCGCCAAATCAGGTAACACAGTGGTGAATGAGCCGATGGCCCACTGACAGGGTATGTGCTATGTGTTTTTGTCCATGCAGTCGCAATCTGGGAGGGAAACTGGGGGTGTCCATCAAAGAGACCCTTGGTGTGGAGAACATGGGAGAGCTCACCCAGTTCTCTAAGGCTCAGCTGGGACAGCACTTTGGAGACAAAACGGGGTAAGACCCAGAAATGTACAGTACTTGCGAGCAAAAGATGATAGACTTGTAACACCTCACTGTCCCGACACCCAAAATGGTCTTTGTTTGTTGAACCTCGGTTGAACACCAATTGTTGTCTTTGTCTCTGCAGTCAGTGGCTCTATGACTTGTCGCGGGGGGTCGATTTTGAACCCGTGAAACCCAGGCAGCTCCCAAAGTCCATTGGCTGCAGCAAAAACTTTGCTGGAAAGTCTTCGCTAGGCACGATTGAGCAGGTTAGAAAAATATGTATTTTTCATTCATTATTCTAATGTGTAGTGAAAATAACAACATGGCAAGGGTTTGACATCAGAACTTAATTTAACAGGTTTTTGTTTAGATTAATTAGGACAAATGAGTGACAGATTTAACCCTGTGTAGGTGAAACACTGGCTGCATCAGCTGGCCCTGGAGCTGGAGGAGAGATTGACCAAGGACCGGGACATGGTGGGTGTAAACAAACTGCTTTCCTCTGGCTTTAGACCAGAGTGGGACATTTGTTGAGTAGTAAGTGCCGTGGTTTTGGATTTGAACCCCGTTGTCTGCAGTCTACTTGTAGGAATCCTTGCGCAAGAGGGATGATGCCTATCTGCTCCTTAATGACCTCCGTCCAGTGTTTAGTCAGGCCGTTATCATCTACTGTTTCGCTGTGTTCTGGCAGAACGGGCGGGTGGCCAGGCAGTTGACGGTGGGCGTCCGACAGCTCGGGGACAAAAAGCCCGGCAGCTTCTCCCGCTGCTGCGCGCTGGTCCGCTACGACGTCACCAAGATATCCGGCGACAGCTTCGCCATCATCAAGAGCCTTAACGCAGCGGGGAACCACCAGGCAGCATGGTAGGCTGGATCAGAGCCGCACAGTCGACTGTGTAGTAGTGTGTTTGTGTTTTAGAATGTATACGATCGCATTGTGTAGAATAATTTTATTGTGGTGGGCAGGATAGGGGCTAGGGTGTTTTGCTCCTAGTTGAAAGGTTCCTGTAGGCATTCTAAGAGCAGGACGCCCCAACCGAACCACTGACCTGGGAAATTCACTGTTGAATCGCTTTGGATAAAAAGTGTGCTTGATTATTGTTAATGCGTAGAGCAATACAGATAATCTATTACATGTGCTGTGTGAGTGAAACGTCTTTACGGTTTTTTACTTTCCAGGAGTCCAGCTCTCACCCTGCTTCACATTTCCGCCAGCAAGTTCAGCGACACCCCCTTAGCTGGAGGAGGGATAGCCGGCTTCCTGTCCAGTGATGTCACTTCCTCCCAGGCCCTTTTCCCTGCCAGTGTTTCCCAGGGGGGGCTCGAGTCCTCCGGGCTGAGAATCAGGAGCGGCGGCGGTGGCGGTACTCCCAGCAAACCCGGCATGATCCAGTCTCTGTTCCAAAGAGCTGCTGAGAAACAGAGGCAGAGGACCGAAGAGGAAGAGGATGAAGGGAAGGATCAAGATGGACACAAGGAAGGGTCTGCGGTTGAACTCCCACCGGGCGCTTCTCGTGCGGTGGCTTTCTCAGGTGATCAGTCGGTGACGGTGGCTCCAGTGCCAACCTCCTCCACCACCACCACCACCACCACACCTTCGTCCGCTCACACCTCCCCGTCAAAAAGCTCAGACGGTGGCATCTCGTCTTTCTTTCAAAGGAAAAGCCTAGAGAGACGGTCGCAAGCGGCAGCCACGTCGAGCGAGGCCGACGGGGGCCAACGCGTCGCAACCGGCCCAATAGAGGCCGTCGGTGCGGTCGCCTCAGCCCTTCAGTCGGAGCAGAACTCCCAACCTCCCGCTCGGCCGTCGGCGTGTCAAGAGTCGAATGCAGAGCCGGGTGCGGACGATGTACCGCCCCCTTCCCACGGGGACCCTGGAGCCGGCCCGGACGCCGAGGACCTGGTGGCCTGCGAGCACTGTGGCCGACGCGTGCCGGCCTGGGATATGCCCGAGCACAGCGACTACCACTTTGCCCTGGACCTCCAGAGGTCCTTCACCTCTCCCCCCGCCACGGCAGGCTCGTCTCTGTCCGCTGCCTCTCCGCCGCCTGTCAGAACGGGAGCGTCCGCAACGAACCAGGCGACCCGGGGGAAGTCGAAGTCCAAAGGCCAGTCTGGACCCCAGTCGAAAAGACCTCGACCCCAAGGGGGGCCCTTGGATTCTTTCTTTAAGAAGAACTGAAGATGTGTTGTTGTGCGCCACGCCTCCATGCCAATAGGGGCTATGGGTTTCCATGAAGAATGCCTTGACTTTTCATAATTGCTGTAACAAAAGTGAAAAATAGTTGTTGAAAGTGTTTAACACTTTTGGCCTGTCTTGAATAATGTCTAAATGCTAAAAATGAAATGCACAAATATTTTATGTATGACAACTATACTGGGATATTAAACTTTTCTGGATACGTATATATTTTTTTGTTTGGAGTCTATAATAAGGATAAAAGAAAAGAGTACAAATAAAAACATATTGTTAACCTTACCTTTTCCTTTTGATTGATGCCTGTGTTTAGATGCATTTTACACCATCAAGCATAAGGAATATAACATACTTATTTTTTACAATCATTAGTGAGTTTTCAATAGTTTAGATGACTTGGTGTTGTCAGGGAAATCTAGCGGAGGCCCAGAGCTAATCTGAAAGGGCAGAGCAGTACAGCTTTAGGTGATAAGCCTTGTCAAAGACCCACACCACGTCCCACACGCACTACATTGAGCAAGTATAGTAATCAACTGCCAATATTGGTATTAATGCATAACAGCTAAAAGTAAAACCAGTTTTAACCAATGTTGATTTTTTTGGTCTTTATGTTGGGACAAGTTTCCATGCTGTCAAGGTGTTGTAAACATGTTAACATGTTTACCTAACCATGACTTTGGTTGCCCTAAGGGTAGTCGAGTAATTTTTCAGGATTAGCGTGCTTGTTTTTGTTGAAATGCTTTCTACACTCACAGGTTAGGAGGATTCAATTCGTGAGTTGAAACAATTAAACCTAGTTAACATATGTCGATCCTCCCAAACAAAATCAAGTAATACATTACTTTTATTTATGTACATCACAATATACAGTCTGGATTTGTACATCAACTTTTATCATACTTCAACCAAATGATTAAAACGTTACAATCAGTCTGTGAACGTGAGGTTGCAAAAAGAGTGACAATCTGTGTTTGTAAAGGTTTAAAAGTATCTGGGAAAAAACGTGTTCTAATAAAACTTGTAAAAGTTAAAACCCCACTACAAATCTATAAAATTACTATTATTTTCCATACCGAAACAAAAAATGTAACACCTGATATGGTTTTCTAACTCCTTTTACAAACAGGTGATCATGTATTTTTGGTTGATACACATTCCTCATAATGATGAACACAAACTGCATAGCATAGATGCAACCAAACACCTAGCACTCGCTGTTGCCATTCCCTCCCTTAATATATAAATGAAATCGAGAACCAACGCTCTTCATTCAATCACCAAAAAACTTGCAATAATATTTAAAGACAGCTGGCATGGCTCACAAAAGCCTAGAACAAAACACAAGTATTTTCCTCTAATTGCCTAATTGCTAGATTTCGAACAAGGACCTTTTCAAAGAGTAGCACCGGAAACAAGTTATTCCCATAAAACCTTTTTGGGGTTCAACAGCAGGTTGCTGAATAGAAGGCTCAAACAGTAGATCCATTACTAGGCACTGTGCTCTAATAGATCCTACTTCATCACCTCAGTAACTTTCGGGGGGGGGGGGTGACATGCGTCAAACAAAACGCCTTTGAACATCGCAGTTGAAACCACTTCAAAGGACGGCTCTACATAGATAACGCACACTCAAACAAGACAAATTATTGTGTCTCTTTGGGAGAAACATCTTTTTTTTCATTTTTTCTTTAGACCCTTCCAACTAACAAATTAAAATCTTTGTAGTTTGCAAGAGTGGAATGCAGTACATAGCCAGTTACGTTTTCCTGAGTAACTAATGCACTTCTGAGATTGGCAGTAGCTTTAGGTGTTACCAGTAAGTCACACAAAACGTAATTCCGACAAAATTGGTAATGCCCACACAAACGTGGCCGGCCTCTGAAAGTTGAAACATAACCCCAGTGTACGGTCCTGGGATTCACACCCTCCCCATAAAGTGCTGTTTCCAATCAATGAAACTCACTTTGACGAAAGATCCGTCAACCAACTTGCAAAACAGCTACGTCTGGTCGGCCCACCTGATCAACATTTTCCATTCATGGTGCAAATGTTAGAATACACATAGTTTTTTCATACACACTTCTCTTCAGTGAGAACTAAACCAAAAGGTATTATAGCTTCAAAAGAAAAAATCATTTCAAGATAGGCACTGTGTTGGTAAAATAGATGAGAGATGAAAGATGATACCCTGGCGTCATGACAACAACATCAACAATAACAACAGTGATGGTGGTGGCTCCTCTCTCACTCATCTCACCAAACTATAGCTGCTTAACGTGAGAACAGGTCCGGCACCACTGGCCTTTAGTTTGTAAACAGGCGGGTGCCAAAAAGGTTAAAGGTTAGCTATTAACAGATCTCTCAGTGCCGTATGGAACACTATTGTTTCAGTGCAAGTGGTTCTGGTCTGTGCATCGTTTTAGTTTGAGAGTGCAAAAGGGTGTTCGCACTTTGAAGGCAGCACTGTACCCGTCATTGTGGGTTGACTGCTGGTGGATTCAGTCGGTAAAACATTTCAACCAGGTGTGAGTAACATTTACATAGCTTTGGTAACAGTTCTTTCTGAAGTACCTCGCAGGGGACACGCTCTTCCTACACAATGTCAGGGAGCGGTCACACCCTTAACAAATACGTTATCTATACCTTTAAAATATGTTTGTGTAAGACAGAGGGAGAGGAGTTTTGTGGTCGTAAGGCTTTGAAAAAGGTACACGCAAGAGGGACAAACCCAAACAAAGAACAGTCAAAGTGAAAGGTCTTCTGTTTGCCGTTTTGCAGAAATCGCCTGAGAGAGATTCTGCATCGGAGGAGAAAGCGAGATAAGGACACGGGGAGACAAGCTTGCGAACAAAGAACCTGGTTCCAGAAGGACGGCATGGTTGTGGTTCTTCAGTGCGGAGGGTCTCTGCCGGTGGGGGAGAGGGGGGGGTGCCTAGCCATCGTCGTCCTCGCTGTGGGAGGGCGGGGAGGGATGGTAGTGGGAGGCTGGCTGCAGCTTGGTGACGTGGCCGATGCCCTTGGTCACGCCCTCGCGGAACAGCAGCTTGGCCCCCACCTTCAGGTACTCCGGGTGCTTGATGAACTTGAAGCGCACCACCGCCTTCTCGCCCGTCCGCAGCTCCTCCTGTGACCCGGGGAGAGCAGGCACAAACACTGGGTTCAGACGGAGAGGAGGGGAAACACCAGGAAGGCTAGTGCGGTTTTGTGCAGTTAATAGATTTGGAAAGTAATCCACATGATAATTTGATTTGTTGCCGCTTAGCTACGATATCAAGCTCAGGTATTCTTAGCAGAGGCCGGCTGCAGGGCGGGGCGACCGCCCCTTGAACCCTGAGGTGGGGAGTTAGGGTGGACAGGTCGTCCAGGAGGAGGGGCTGACCTTTCCGTGCACGGCCACGACGGTGGCGGTCTGCCTCACGTTGCCCACGTGCACCGTGACCTGGAAGCCCTTGTGGAAGGTTTTGGCGTGGAACAGCAGCACGATCTCGGCCTCAAACTGCCAGCAAATGGTGGGGTCCATCTCTGGGCTGACCATCACCATGCCCTGGGGGGGAGGACCACACACATGGACAGACAGTCAGTCAAACAGACGGACGGACAGGTTCTCAAGTCAGTAAGAGAGACACACTCAGGGACACTCGCTGGAGCTAGACGACGGCCGACCCTCAAACAAACGGCCTCTCTCCCTCTCCAGCTATAGAAGCTCAACCCAAAGCGCCCCATCCCAGCGGCGCCGTACCTTGCGCAGTAAGGCGCGGTCGAAGCCTCCCAGGGCCAGCGTGGCCGCCTGGCCGGCCCGCAGCACCCTACAGCCAGAGCGGTTCCTCTGGATGCTCTCCACCGTCAGCTTGTGGAACTGGCCCGAGTCGGTGGGCCCTACCACCAGCTGCTCCCCCTCACGACAGATACCACTAAACGGAGGAGGGGGGGGGAGGGGTTGGACAGAGGAGACCAGGGGTTACAGCTAACCCTAGTGTTGCGGACAGGGGCAATATATCGATAAACATGTGGTGGATGAAAGGTGGGAGAGCAGTCCTCCAGTGCTCTTACCTGTAGAGAGTTCCCCCGACCACCGTCCCCACCTCGGGCACCGTGTAGATCTCATCCACCTGGGACGGTATGGAGGTATGTTTAGTCCATCATTTCACATTTTGGGGTTCATCAAATGGCATCTTATTGTAGTTTGTGTGTATTTGTGCGTGTGCGTGTGTGCGTCGCACCTGGAACTCTGTGAGCTGCTGCATGAGCTCTTCCTGCTCCTTGCTGTTGCTGAGGGGAGGGAGGATGTTGAAGAAGACCTTGAGGTGTTCTAAGCTCTCCCCCGACACGCTGGACAGGGTGAAGATAGGGGTGATGCTGGGGAGGAGAGCCACACGCATGTCAACACACTGCCGTCTGGTGAAATGTGTTCATTCATACTGTGCTAGTATTGCATGTAAACTGTATAATGTGTGTCTTTGTACTGTTGACTGTAGAATACTGTATAATGCATGTGGCCATACTGAATAATACTGTCTTCCTACTGTATAATGCATGTAGCCATACTGAATAATACTTAAGTCTTCATAGTGCATAACACGCTCCTCAAACTGTATACTGTACTTCATAGTGTATAACACTGTCTTCATAACATGGTATCCATACTTTATACTGTATAATACTGTAGACCCGGTCTCCATACTGTATAACACCAGTCTCCATACTGCATACTTTATAATGCTGTATAACACCGGTCTCCATACTGTATACTTTATAATGCTGTATAACACGGCCTCCATACTGTATACTTTATAATGCTGTATAACACCGGTCTCCATACTGTATACTTTATAATGCTGTATAACACCGGTCTCCATACTTGGGCGACTGGGCGAACTGCTGGGCGGCGGTGACGGCGTCGTCGGGGCCGTCCACCACCAGGGGCACCTTGTTGCAGCCGGGCTGCTTCAGCACGCGCTCCAGCTGCCGCACGGTGCGCTCCACCGTGGCCCGCGTGCACAGGTCCACCTTGGTCACCACGATGAAGATGGGCACCTTCAGCGCCATGGCCAGGCCCAGGTGCTCCCGCGTGGTGCCCACTGGAGGACCAGGAGAGAGGGTTAGGGGGTTAGGACGTGGTGCCCACTGGAGGACCAGGAGAGAGGGTTAGGGGGTTAGGACGTGGTGCCCACTGGAGGACCAGGAGAGAGG
>JAOPUD010000044.1:9574337-9586901 GCA_027122715.1 Trisopterus minutus
GGGGGGGGGGGGGGGGGCGGGGGAGGTCAGGGGACATGGTGACGCCTGGAGTGCACGTCTGGAGTGCAGCTCAGAGTGCACAACTCCGAGCTTGAAACAATTCAATGTGTCGTGAGGAAGTATGGGCCATATCAGTAAATAGGGGGAAAAAACTACGTCTACTACGCCTTAATAATAATAGACATACAATTGACCCTCCAATTGCAGATTGCATTCCAAATGTGTTTGGTTAGCGATCTGTACAGGCCCATAGTAGGAGCACAATTTACCCAGTATATGGGAAATCGTATATTTAGGTATTGAATATCTACAAACTTTATGTTTTAAAGAATGAGTCACCTCGTCTATCATCAATCCTGTGCGTGGCATGCAAGTATGTTGTGCACGGACATGCGTGGGACTACATTTTGTACATTTCCTACCCTATCCGCTGAGACACTGAACACTTTGCCTTGAGTGGAGGCTGCATTTCTAAGAACTTGATGAAAACGAGCCGGCCGAGGACACAATAGCCGGTGATTTGGATGTTTAATGAATAGAGATGATGATGATGATGATGATGATGATGATGAAAGCACGTGACCGGCGGTGTTGGTAAACTTACCTCTGCCACGGCTGGGCGCGGCGGGCACGTGCGTGTTGCAACAATTAGTGGTGAACAGGGTAATGGGTGTGCCAATTATCGCAGAGTTCAACCTGCAGGGATCAGAGGTTCAGAGGTTCGACCAGACAACGACGGTAAGAGCCAGGTGAAAGGGGTCTCTGGGTAGACGTGTTTCATATTGACCCGTAATATGAATTATTTATACAAAACAACAAAAAGAAAAAAGAGAAAGAATGTTTAGACTGAAATTGGAAAGCGTGAACTGAATGCGAGGGAACACCCTGATGTGGAAGTGACTGCGGTACAGCACTGCCACCTGTTGGCGGACATAAGGAAATACACCTGTGACCTCCGTTAGCCAACCATGTCTTCCACCATGTGTTGGTTTTCCGGATATGCATTTTCTGGATATTGCCTATAGATTATTATGCTCATTGTTAATCAAATATGTTTACAGTGTATCACTGACACCTCGGCAAGGGGACCATTATCCCACACTTAACAATCACATCATGTAACAGTTGTTCAGCACAATCTTGGCCTAATCCCCGTGCTGGTTCCCCCTGCGTCTCGTTTGTCAAATGTAGGTCACCTTGATTACTCTTGATTACTGATTATGTTTACCTGTGTTTCTGCATGTTTCTCAGTTATCTTTTTCATTCTGACCTCATTGCTGTGTGCTTAGCTCTAACGAAGTACAGCCCTGTTGCCTGTCAAGTTGTTGAATCCCTGTGATGGTTTCACCCTAGCCAACCATGAACCATCAACCGGAACCCCTGCGGTGCGTCTGATCGTGGATGAACACACATTGCTTTGGAGTCACACTTGTCACCACCGCAGATGGCTGGGGACAAATCCACACTGTTCTTCTTCATCCACTTTCAAATGATGAATTGTTTTCTTTGAAAGATCCCCCATGCTTCAGTACAAAGATCCCTCTGTACTGAAGCATAATTGGTACAATCAGAGTGCGGCCATGTTTGTAGTGCCGTGCTCAAACGGTGGATGTAAACAATCAAGGACGCATCGGCAAAAAAACGATGCTGGTCCAAATGCTTGTTTCTCAGCAACCCAATAATCCATTTGTTTGTTGTTAGCGAGGACATGTTGTGTGAGCACTTGCCATTCTGTACAGTCTGTACTTCAAAGACGCCGGTCTGTACTGGCATCTTTGAAGTTCTCGCCGTCTGCGTTGGCGACGGTGACGGACCGCAGCGACGCGTGTTCAAAGCGACCAGTGTTTAAAGGAGTGCAGCATGGGGCTGATGTCTTCCTCTGTTCTAACAACAGCTTTGTTACGATTTCCCCATAAGTAGCCAAGATAACTGAACTATTCATGTTACAATGATCCAAAAAAACGGAATATTACAGATCTGAATTATTAAGCAGCGAATGTTGTTGCTATTTGTTCTTGAATAAATGGCCTAAACGACTCTATTATCAAATACGACTGGATACATTTGAGGTGAATCCTCTAATTAAACAATGGCTCCCTCATGACCTTTTCTAATTGCCGGCTGGCAGGTGTTTCTCCTCAAGGCCCCTGTAGCGCGAGCAGCGGCGCTCCTTACCGGTTGTCTTCGTTCTCGATGATCCTCTTGTAGCGGTCCAGCTCGTTCTCCAGGGACGTCTGGTACATGGCCAGGTGGCGGCACTCGCTGGTGTAGCGCTCCAGAGAACGTTCCGCCTCCTCGATGGTCTTGCGCAGCGCCTCGATCTGGTCGTTGTAGGCCTGGATCTCGTCGTCGTAGCCGTCCTGTGTGCTCTTGATGGCCTGCTCCAGCACCCCCGTCTGGGGCAGAGGGAGTGGTAGAGAGAGAGAGAGAGAGAGGGGGAGAGATTATGAGTAAATTGTGTTTTTAAGAGTGAAATGGCGGGATAACGCGCTCAGCTCGTGACACGAGCCTCTGCCCGACGTTGCAACGAGAGCCGAGCTGTCGACTCGCAGAGTCAACGTGTCTTAGCTGTCAAATTAGCTGTCAACTGTCAACTCAAATGTCAACCTAACTGTCAATTTAACTGGCAACTAGGAATTGACCTGTCAACCTGAAATGTAATAATTTCACAGATTCAACAAGTTTAGGATTATTATGGGTTTTTTTTAGATACATGCCCTTACTGAGCAGGTATAGTGTTATAAAGTATATTGCCCAAGAATGCCTGCAGGTAGGCTCTGGAGATTGGGATTTCAAAATCAGAAACTTTCAGCTACAAGTCAAAAAGGCTATCCACTTGATTATCCTACCCCCATTGAATGTCAACTTAACTTTTAAAACAAAGGGAAGGAGAAATTACCGCCTATCCTGTTAGTGAGCCTACATTTCATTGGCCATTCATATTGAATGTCAAATGGTGCCATAAAACATGTTCATATTAATTGAATCAACAGAGGGTGACCATTTATATCCGTAAAACAATTGTATCACACTAATTTGATGGAGACGGTTATAAAATATATGGCACAAAACATGAGCAGAGCTAAGAGTGACATTTGAGCAGACAGCAGAGCTTTGTCTTTGGATAATACCTGGAGGGGAGAAAGCGACTACCATAAATCTATATCGTCCTATCATCAAATACAGAGATTTCATTAGATTGTGTGCAATACCTGAATGTCAAGCTGCCTCATTCTGGTTTATCACATTTGAATGCTGTGCTATTTTAGTTATTGCTGGTTCCTATAGGGCTGGAAGTTCATATGTACAGATATTTGTTTGTTGATCTAAAGGATGCCATCGCTTTGATTTTGCGCGTGGACGCGTGTGATGTCTATATCCACGTATATGTGGGCTGTGTTACGTGGCAGTGGCTGTTGTCATGGTGACACACGTGTGAACATGTCATGTTCACATGACCCACCTCTGTCTGTAGGCGTTGCTTCTGCATCTGCAGCTGGCAGATGGCGCTCTTGTACTCCTCCAGCTGGTTCTGAAGCTCCGGGACTCTCCTCTGGGTCAGCAGCCTCTCCTGGTCCTTTACACCACCAGGACAAACACACACATTCATGTAGCATGCAGACACGCGTCGCACACACGCGCACAAATGCACGCACTCACGCAAGCTCACACATGCACGCACGGATGCACGCAAAAACACATACACATGCACATACACATACAGTAGGTGGGCGAATGGGGTGATTATGTGTCTCTAACCTCCATAATTGTACTGTTTTGAATCCTCCACATAAAGAAAAGAAAATAATAAACTTTTTTTTTATCACAAAATATAAATAGAATATAAATAAACAATCTGCAGCAGTCCTAGGGTGTACTTGCAAGTTGAGAAAAATTAATCCATGTCACTAGGTTTTAGTATTTTTTAGTAGACAAAGTCATTGGGGACGCCCTTTGGATGTGAGCAGCCATTAGCCAACAACACTACGCTCCACCCTACGACATTACCCTACAACACTACGCTCCAACCTACGACATTACCCTACAACACTACGCTCAACCCTACGACATTACCCTACAACACTACGCTCAACCCTACGACATTACCCTACAACACTACGCTCCACCCTACGACATTACCCTACAACACTACGCTCCACCCTACGACATTACCCTACAACACTAGGCTCCACCCTACGACATTACCCTACAACACTACGCTCCACCCTACGACATTACCCTACAACACTACGCTCCACCTGCCCCTAAGTATAACCGTTCCCTAATGCATAGCGGGCCTTACATGGCATGACATGGGCAAAAGTATTATGCATGGTGTTTGTTTCTGAACAAGTGCTTGTCAATTTCGAGTGGCCAGGTACTTAAGGGTGTGTTGGTCAGAGAAACGCAAACACAACACAATTACCATGCCGCCGTAGAGCGAATTCGGATTGACAGGGGCACATGAGCAGAGCTAATGATGCACTGAGTGGTAAATGATACCCTCGAGAGAAGAATGCAAAGACAACTGGACACCATCACCCTGCATTGTAGTGCAAATTGACAGGAGTCGGCAAACATGGCTCACGGCAGCGAGTCGCCTCATTACGTGGTGTGACAGGCTCTGAGTCATCGTGTCCCTCTCTGTTGCTCTCTGGCTTTCAGTGTCCATCGCTAAAAGCTAACATGCAATGGCGCACTCTGACAAACGCCAAGCAAACAAAAATACATGCATAAATACACACACACACACACAAACACACAAACAAAGTCACACACATGCAAGGACATACAGGTCACACTATATATACACAGAAGCGCACACACAAAGACACACAAAGTCACACACGCACACACACACACACACATACACACACACACACACACACACACGTGCACAAACGCACCCTGTGACAGTATGTGTGTCTTTCTGTTTATTGTGTTGTTTGAGTGCACACAAAATCAAATGTTCACATGCACATAAACAGACACACAGTTCCACGTCCACACAAAACCAAGCTGCACACACTTGAGTGACCACTACGATGACCTCACCTCGGAGATGCCCATGGACATGTTCTGCAGCAGGGGGGCGGTCTGGTTGATTTGGTGCAGGATGTTCACGTACGTCTGGATCTCCGCCAGGTTCTGAAGGACGGACGACATTTAACCATTGCCCTGTTCCTATTAGCAGAGGCTTTTATCCCCATGGTGACTCACAGGGATTTCAGATTCATGTCATTATGGAGCATCTGGGGACAATGCTCATGGACTACATGTCTGCATGTAGAATAAATCCTAAGAATAACAATAGTTGAGCACTGCTTGCAGCACTCACCCAATTATATTAAATATTAGCTAACTGTTATCTCGCCATATGAGAGATAATGGATAAGAACATTTATATTAACAAGATAAATACAAATTCCACTAGAATGTTAACAAAAGACATACAGATACAGCAGCAAGACTCTTCTTCATTGTGATTCTCAAAACCGAGAACAGATCCAACAGCACAGAACCGAGACTAGCAGCATAAAGGGAAGTGCGAGGCATAAGGATTTTCGATATTTTTGCACCAAAGGGCTGGCATACTTTCATAAAATAATCCCATTTGGATTGGCAGTGTGTTATCGGACTCAATAACTATGAGCTATTTTTTTCTACTATTGTACCATTAACATTCAGGGCCATGTGCCCTCTAGAAATATCTCTGTGAGAGGGTGGCATATTGCCTTATAATATCAAATAACTATTGTGGCCCCTCGCTGCATATTTCCATAATGTGCATTTCAGACATTTCAGGTTAATTTGCCCAAAAATATAATTGACTCTAAAGGAATATCTAAAGATTCCTCATGACGTGAAAAGCCTTTCAAATATTGCAATAATCCCTAGTCTCTATTTGTGATATGGAGGCCTTTTGCGAACCCCCTTGCAATTTAAAATGTTGTATTGTCTTTTTGTATATACAACCCCACACATTTCCAGGCCCCTTGGGAGTGCAAACAATTTTTTTCGCCAGTGTTGCACTTTTATTTACACTGGCAGTCACAGTGCATGACAGGCAGGAAAACATAAATTACCATGTAAATCCATGCATACCCTCATGTTGCTTCAATGTACCTCGCTGAGGACAACGTCCCCAGCACCAGATGGCCTGCAGTGGTTTTTATTATTGCTGTAGAGGTTATTATGGTGTTGTTCATTGACTATGCAGCTGCCACACCACTACTGTTTTATTGAACACACTTCAACAATCTCTTTCTTGCCTTTTGCTGTGTCAAGGCTAAACGTCTGTTCACTAAAAACCACTCTACCCCTCTTCCCCACAAATTGAACAGAAAGAGTACAGAATAGGGGGCTTTTGTAATATACTACCAGTAAATACCAAGAGCACCCTGCTCTGTACTCTGTTCGGTTCTGATCCTGAGATGAGCATCATCTAAGCCATACCACAGCTCATGGTATCTTTATCAAGGGCTCTCCTTTAGCATGGCAGACATAAAAAACATAACATGACATGGATAATATATGCAAGAGTATGCAACAGCGAGCGTGAGTAATGCCGTTGTAAAGCCTGCACAACCCTGTGAAAATCTGTTATTAGAGCTGCTGGGATTTGGTTTCCTCCTTCCTCCCAGCAGCTCTAATAAAAGATTTTGTCAGAGCCTGTCCAGCTTAACTCCAATGGGCATCAAATCAATTGGCCAAAATAACCTTGTATACATCTCGGTTTTAACTTGGTTCATGGGCTCATTTAACTGTCCCCCTGTTGCGAGATCGAGGGCAGAAAAATAATATCTAAATAAATCTCTCACGGGTGCCTTAGCCTTAGCCTCGTAAGACCATGCTTATCTCTTAAGTAGACATTCTGTTTCCCTTTTTTCCTTCTTTTATATTACAAGTCTAAACAGCACTCTGGGAGGGAGTTGAAGTTCATGATGAACAAGCAGCACAGCCACCTGCCCAAATTTCAAAACAATGGCGGTGCCCGAGGAAAGGGTAGATATCGACAGAGCAATCAAACCCGTTTTATATGAAAAGGGCCCGATAACGATGTTGAAAGGTTACATAACTTAGTATAGAAGGCTTTCCTCAGAGAAGAATATGTTTTTGCTTTACTTCCAACCAACAGATGTGAAGAAGAGGGCAAGTGGGAAGCGTTGTAAGGTTATTTAATCTGATTAGCTGGAGTTTTGAACAACAGAAGGTTGCACTCATAACTGAAAATCGATTGCTGCCCAGTGAAGGCCAGACTGATATTTATTGCGAAATGCTAACTTGAATATCTGTGTGATATTCCACTGACCTTCTTGTGCCTGTCTCTGGTGGACAGAATGTCATCCTGAAGGAACTGATTCTGGATCTGGTGCTCCAGGTTTCCCAGCAGAGCCTGGTCCGCCTCCTACCAGGAGGAGAGAGGGAGGAGAGTAGAGGGGAGGAGGAAGAGAGGGGAGCAGGGTGGAAGGAGCGGATGAGAGGGGTCAAGGGGGAGAGGTGCAAGAGGAGGAAGAGAAGAGGGGAGAGGTTATGGGGGAAAGAATGAGTTGTGTTAAGTAAGGGAGAGGGGAGGGGAGGGTGAAGAGGAGGAGAGGGCGGGGGAAAGAAGGCGTGGTGTTAAGTAAGGGAGAGGAGAGATGAGAAGAGGATGCAAGGATTTTGGGAGGAAAAAGAGGAGGGAAGATCAGGAATACGGAGGGGGGAGGAAGAGAAGAGGAAGAGAGAGAATAAGAGAGGAGAGGGGAAAGGACAGTCGGAGGGAAAGAAGGAAAGGGGGAGAGGAAGGAGGGGTTGAGAGGAGATTTAAGATCAAAGTAATGAGGAGAGAAGATGAGTAAGAGGTGAGGAATATGTGTGGGGGGGAAGAGAGATGGGGGTGAAGAGAGGAGGGGACAGAAAGGAAGAACGGAGGAGAAGAGACTGTATTGAACTACTTTCTTCATTTTTAATTGGCATCGTTACGGCCCGATGTGACTAGTTATGTCCGATCTAGTTATGTTTCAGAAGTATTGACTCCAAGCCTAGTTTGATAAAAAACAACCGTACCTTATTCAGCTGTTCCAGGGTGCTCCTGAGCTGTTCTTGATACTCGCATTCATTCCTGTATCTAAAGTGCAGAACATCAAAATCACATATTTTGCTCAAAACAAGCACAATCGCATTGTGCATTTAAATGGCAGTATACTATGAATGTTGGACAGTTGTATGATTTAGAAACGTGTGCTTGTACATGCATGGGCAGTCATGTGTCAAGATCCTGAGGTCTCGACAATAAATAAATGGCCATGTTTTTTAGAAGCGTTATTTGTTAAAATTATCTTTACATTCTGACAGCAGTCTAATCCTCTGACAAATTATTCATAAATCTGGGTGTCTCAGGATTTTAATAAGCCTTTCTAAATGATTGGATGGCCTATTTGTCTACCTACATAGCTCCCTGTGTGCACTGAGTCCACAAGGCAAGGCAGAGCTATGCTAAAGCTAGAAAGCTAGTCATGTGTTTTGGGGGAGTGGCTTTTGAGGGATGCCCTGAAGTGTGGGCTGGGTTTATTCAGTTGTAGACTTAAAAGATCTAGTTTACTCCAGATTTCTCCAAATTGCCTGGTCAAGCTTTAATTATCAACCTTAGGGATGGGCTTCGATACCTTCTAAATCAACACAGACTTAATCCCTAGAAATGTAATAATCTATCTCTTCCAGCTTGACCTGAACATGGCCTTTGGTATGTCAATATCCTTTTACAATCCTCATTATTGGAACAGTCGATATCTGTCCTTCTGAAGCGCCAAAGAGCCTGCTACGTCACGCTACTGCCTACTGTTTCCATGAGTGCCTTGCACCTAATTTCTGAATTGGCCATTACTCTTGATAATGTATAGGCCTGCCAGTGTGTGGGGTCATTTGTGAGAGGTTTCAAAGTTGAACTTGTGTCTGTAATTTGTTATAATAAACATTTGTCACCGTCTGTATGAATAATAGAGGAACAATAGAGCCTTATAGTGTATTATTTCCACTGCTCTATGTTAAAACCTGCAAGCAGGTTTTTTTTTATTTGTATAGATTTTCAAATTGTTTTTTGTACTGTCTTTTTCATTGGTTTTTACATTATGTATCACATCATAAACCTATACAAACTAAATCCTGATAAAAGGGGATGTTTTGCTTTAGTTAATAAAATGTAAAAAAAATAATAACAATAAACAACAACACTGATGACATTGTGCAATGTTATTCATCACTGATATGCCTACCCTATCCTGTCTCAACAAGTGGATTAAAGTGGTACACCTCTTCAACGATTTAAACTTTTACCTGTCTCACCCACTTACTTGCTCGTGTACTCATCCAGCATGCGGCACGCGTCCCTCAGCTCTCGCTCCAGCTTGGCGTGCTCGGACGACAGCTCCCGGATGCGCTGGCGGTTGACGTCGATCTGCTCCGTGAAGGCCTCCTCGGGCCCGCTCACCTCCTCCATGCGCTGCAGGGTCTCCAGCTGCTTGCGGAACACGGCGTTGCGCTGCTCCAGTACTCGGGCCCGGTTGATGTACCGGGCGAAACGGCCGTTGAGTTCCTGGAGGCTCTCCCAGCCCTGGATGGCCGAGGCCCCGGCGGAGGACTCGTCGCCCGCGGGTTCCTCCTCCTCGAAGACATCGGAGCGCTCGTACTTGTCCTTGCGCACTTCGCGCAGGTAACTGGTCTTGAACATGGTGGTGGTTCTCTTCCCCCTTCGCTGGCTGCCTTGGTTAGGTGGTATCCCCGGATCGCTTGATGCCCTTTTAGCACCTTTTAGTGTGTAACAAATCGGGTGCTCGCCCTGAGCTGTCTCATGCTAGACTAAACGCCCCCAGCCCTGGATACCCGCGAAATAGCCCCCGAAACACCCACCTCCGTGCGGTGGGTGACAGGGTAAGCGATGCGTGCCTGGGTCTTTCCAGTTTGGGTACCATTGTGAATGGCTGCACAAAAGCCTTTTTTCACTGATGACAAAGCAGAACACAGAAACAATAACAAACAAACTGGGAGGACAAAAGAACACCTCTGTTGACTGAGATGTCAACTGTGAAGGTCTTTATTTTGTTCAATGGATGTGTTTTTCTAGATCCGTTTTTATTTAGATTGATGGCAGTTTATCAAACGAAAAATGCATCGGGTGCACATTGGATTGAGTAATTGCTGTGAGCCACAGCTTGGTAGGCATCCAATGATCCTCACTGTACTGGAAAATACTTGATTGTTATCGGCTACCTGAGACAATAACTAAAAGGGAAAACAAACAGAATGCATATAGGCTATATAGGCCTTAAAATTAGTGAAAAGTCTATTCAATCCATTTTAAAAGTTGTTTAGGTCTCTGACATTCGGCAGATTTTTGTATTAAGTTCCTTGAATAACTGCAATGTTTTCATGATTGTATTGTATTTTTGACACTGCTATTGATTTTATGATTGCATGCATTTAATATAAATGTATCTGTAGTAGTAGTAGTAGTAGTAGAAGTAGTAGTAGTAGTAGTAGTAGTAGTAGTAGTACTAGTAGTAGTAGCAGCAGTAGTAGTAGTATTAGTTGTAAATTCAAAGCTTTTCAACAACTTATTATGGAGCAGACTCAGAAGAGGTCACTTGGACAGAGGATTGTTCCCCTCACATCCCTCGCATCCCCCTCTCTCTCTCTCTCTCTCTCTCTCTCTCTCCCTCTGCGAGAGCAATAATAGCTCTATTCAGGGGTCTGAATAGAGCTATGTGTCATATGGTGTTGCACTTCAATGCTTTCATCACTTGCGTGGCTCTAGAAAAGCCTGCAGCCTTAGGAACAGCGGTGTGACTGGTAAGGACGCCACACACAAAAACAGTTTATGTGCTTGTCGATCATTCTTTCTTTCTACCTATACACTTTGCTTTTTTACATATCTACACCTTTGTACACTTCTCGACTACTTTATCCATCAATCGACCCATCTATAGGTCTACTTTTGTACATGTCTTTTAGTAAACACCTATCAACCTATCAACTAACCACAGGTGTGCAGCCTTACTCTGTTAGCCTTACTCCTTACTGAGTCAAATCTGTCTGACTAGGGCCATATTATGTATATTGTATATTAGTATGTTGCTTTCTAATAAATATGGCTGGGTTAAGCAGACTTGCCTCGTTAGAGAAGCATCATTAAGCCCCTTTCTATCGGCACCTATGAATAATTATACTAGCTATCTACCTATTCACATCTCTAGTAGTAAGACCGCATAATTTCTACACCTTTGATCATTTCTACGACATATTCTACCTTTCTACCTATGTACATGTCTATTAGTATGTTTATATGTATGTGTGAGCAACCTATTGTACCTACCACCTCTACCAGTTATTCTATCTATCGTACATGACTATTAATAAGCACCAATTACCGGTATATCATCTTTTCACATCACATTTATCTCAAACTACTTCCAGTTCCATGCCTTAAAGTAATTTAGAAAATAAGTTTAAATATGAATAGTTACAAATATTTGCATTGACACCAGATGTGTTTAAAAACCTCTGGGCATTAGTACCCTGATGCGTTCCATAGGCCTGAGGCCGACCAATATGCCGTCTGTGTGTCAGTATTTGTCATTTCCCACAAGCTCTCAGAGGGGATCAGCATAGTTAGTTTGTATGTGCCCCTATATCCCAACCACTAATCCAGAAGTATCTAAATAAAAAGTATATCAAAAGGGAATCTTTGGGGTTAACGCTCTGAAACTCTTTATAAGGCAAGCTTCGTCATCCTGACATGCTGCTGAGTTCCATGAGCAGATATATTCACACACACACCTCAGTCTGCGGGAGCAATCTCATGGAAACACAATCCGGATGACAGCGGGGGTAAACGGATTGTTTCCGTCCTTTGACAGGCATTTATTCAAATAACCCTCATTAGCGATCATGGATATTGTTCGTTAGCACAGCTCTCATTAGAAATAGTGAACTCTCATTACTCACAAAGACTTTAGATTAACAATCTAAAGTCTGATAGCAGATGGGCTGAAAACGGTGTAAAAAGGGCATTTTACTTTATTTTGCTTGATATTTGTTTTCGATCAATTGCTGGAGGCCATCTGTAAGCGCATAATCAACTCACAGCAAACACGAGCTCTGTCAGCACTACTGTTTTCCAGCCCAGGCTCTGTGACGTCTCCCCCCCAGAAGTTCTGCCAAAACATAGTAGTGGACACAAGATGATTCAAAGATGATTGTGTACACAGCATTATGGATATCAACACAGGTTTCCAGGAATAAAAAGTAAATGACTGTGTCCAGGACATGCAGTTAGGGTCTGAAGGTTCCTCTGTGCATGTAACCTGTTGGAGCATAATAGAAAAAAACAATTGGAACAGAGAATTATTACGTTGTAAGTTGTTAAATATGAGATAATGTTCTCCTCTGTTAGGATTAGTGTGTAGGATGCCTGTGGAAAATGAATACTGCAAGAAAAAAAGCCTAGAATCATGTAACACACACACACACACACACACACACACACACACACACACACACACACACACACACACACACACACACACA
>JAOPUD010000044.1:9640125-9654288 GCA_027122715.1 Trisopterus minutus
GTGTGTGTGTGTGTGTGTGTGTGTGTGTGTGTGTGTGTGTGTGTGTGTGTGTGTGTGTGTGTGTGTGTGTGTCTGCCCATGCATGTGACCTTGTGTGTGTGTGTGTGTGGTAGGTGCCACCGTTTGCCAACCAACTCAGGCCCAAATGAGCTGATAAACAGTTTAATTGGGGACCGGGATGAGTAGTGTGTTGCCATATGAGCCCAGGGCTCGTTCCAGCCTCAAGGAGCCATCACACTTGTTTATTAGCACCAGCTGGCTCTCCATACACCTGTCATTAGCGCTACTACTTGCTGTCGAACATTACCTCTTTAAACTATTACGTTCCTAGAGAGACAGGCCGTTTTAAGCTGTGTTTTATTTTTTGTCACGACTGTGCGATGTACAGGTCGTTATGTAGATCAGGGACCTTATCGCCATAACACACCCTCTGTGCTTCCAGCTACACCTAGCCGTTATGTAGGCCTAGCACTGAATTACGTTATCACACCTTCCTTGATAGTTGGAGGGCCAACCAGGGATGATTTCTTTAAATGCATAAATCACACACTAATGTGACCGTTGACCGCAAGCAGTGGATATTCCAAACTGCAATTGAACCAATTTGCTTTTATAAAACCGTCAAAAGTTCACTGAGGCGTAATGACACACATTCCAACCCACCATGTTTAATCACCTAGTAGCACACAATTAGCACTTGGAAACAGTGCTGGGGAAGCAGTAAGGTTCTGCTCATTAACCGCTAGAGCCAAGAAGACGCTAGCCTGTAGTATTATTTTAACCTGTCCATCTTACACACAAACTGTGTTTCCTCATTCAGCCTGGGGCCAAACATTGCTGATATGAATAGGTTATGTCTCTTACGGCTCTATTAAACCTATATTGATCCTGGAATGGTTTTGCTACTCCAGGCTATAGTCTAAAGTACTCAGCAAGCCTACTAGCTAGCAGCAACAACATATTCTGTTGTCACACACACACACACACACACACACACACGCACATGCACATGCGCGAGCGGGTCTTCAACCCATGGGGTTACAAGTTAGCTGGTCATTAAATCATTTATCAAGATGTTGCCCTAGGCCTGCCTTTATGAAAAGTTGCTGGCGAACCCCTCCCCGAGATACGTTTGGTTTGTTCTGGAGAAATCATTTTGACAAGTGGTGTGTTTTTTGTCTATCTTCTGTAAGCCCTTTGAGACCTTTCATCAGTCAGTGAGATGTATTGGAGTGTTGATACACTGGTTTTATCTCGTGAGCCTACTCCAAATGACAGTCAGACAGAGAGTAGCAGTAGCAGCACTTTTTGAAATGTGACAATTAATAAAAGGAAAACCATGAACTTACATTTGTTTGAGGGAATTGTATGATTTTTAAAATAACACGTAGAAAGATGTCAAAGACATTTTGAATGTCAAAGATGATGAAATGTGTCTGGGAATTGTTGTATCATTCTTTATGTCGTTAATCAAATCGGCAGCCCGAAGGTTCTGGTTTTGAAACCCAATGTTCACAGTCTACCCTTGCGAAAGATACCTCTTACTTAAACAGGCCTACATTTTATCACCAAGATTTGAATATACTGTGAGGCAATTTGGGTAAAAGCGTTAATGTAGTTTTAAGAATTGTACAGACAAATATAGTCTCAAAAATCCTCATAGATGTGGAAGGTTATTACTGAGGTCATGGATGGACGTGCTCCGCTTGTTAGTTAATTCATCAACAAACACACGATAATGATCCTTTCACAGTTCATTAATTGATTACCAGAATTAAAAGCTAATCTTTGTTTACATGCTCGGAACATCGTAATGACTCTTAATTACGATTGTAATGTATATATTTTGTCCACGTGTTTTTCCACCACATTACAGGTGTGAAAATCAAGTAGTAAATCTGCATCCTGAAGACTTGGCCTCGTATTTGATTGGCCGGGATTAGCTGGTAATTAATGCTGGGCTCCAGTGGCCTTGAGAGGCGACTGGGGCAGAAATAATGTCCTGTGAAGTCTAGGGCTGCTTCTCTGCTGTTGAGAGAGAGAGAGAGAGAGAGGGAGAGAGAGAGCGAGAATGCCAAAGGACAGACTTAGGAGGCGGGCAGGAGAGGGGGGTATAAATCTAATCTCTCTTGAGGCCAGGGAGGCTCAAACACACACTCATCCTGTTGGCATGTGCCTGTTGTGGACTTGCCCAATCGTCCCAACCACCAGTATAATGACCTCAAAACTCGATGGGACTTTTGCGGTGTTGCATAAATACGTGCCAACGAGACGGTGGCAACAGTTAAGAAACGGCATTACAGTATTAAATACCTTGCGCTCCTCAGCCTTGAACTCGTATTAACTATTAAAGTGTTATTTGTATTACCGGCCACTCTTTTATCCATTGAGATTAAAGCCTTGGACGGAACGGAATGCTTCAGGAATGCTCTTATTAAATATGTTCGTGCTCCCCTTACGAGGCGGAGGTACATTAAATTGCACGCAAAGAGAGGTGTAAAAATAAGTGTTGGAGCACGGCATTCACCACCCGGTCAACAGAATATGCATATGCTCCCTCTCAGAGCTTTAAAGACGTAGGAGGATGGCAGGTGCACTTCATTAGGAGAGGCCTGAGGATGTACGGCTCTGTGCCTCCGGCTGCTGGTGTGAGGGGGAGTGGATTGGTTGCAAGGTAGCTGGGATACTGAGAATAATATGCAGTCTTATAAGACTATCGATTTTAACTTGAACCATTGTGGGTCACAGGAACGATGGATTTCCCCAGGGGATGGAAAAGGGCCTATTTCTCCATAGGACGGAAAATAAGACTACTGGTAACCTATAACCTACCTATTCAGGAAACCTATGTTCTTGTATCATAGATCAGTACATAAGACTGATGATAGTGATGCCACTGTTGACAAGACATTTTGTCTTTCGTTTGAAGCAGTACTTCAAAACTAGAAATATTAGTTTTTTTATTTTTTTATTTCCAGGACAGGGCATACCAGAGACATTATCACATGTATTTATTTTATTGAATTCAAATTGGGATAAAGTTAGATCTTTACCATTAAGCCATTTAGCAGCTTGCGGTATTTGCGTGTAGGAGTGATGTGTTGCAGAGTTTTTGCCAGTAAATTTGCTGTGGGAAAAATTGTGATTCAGAGGTGTTTATAGTGGTGTGTATGGTATGTGAACCACACATCCATATCTCATATGTCTTGCCATATGTGTGTGGGCACTATACAATTTGGGCCAGCCCTGGTAAACAGTCATCCCCATAGTACCAGCAATAAATAAGTAGTATTTAAGTACATACTGTGTGTTTTCAAAAGGCCAGTCTGTCACTACTCAACCATCAATATCCCAAAAGTACATACTTAACATTTATTCTGTGTAAACAATAATATTTCTTTAAATAAGAAGTTTGTCATTCATTAGTGTTGGTTGTTTTGTAACATCATAGCAATTAGAGATAAGACCATATGGTCAGATAAAGTAGAGGCTTCCACTCCAGTACTTGAATAAGAAGTACTTGATTAAGAATATCATGCCTCTTGCTGCTAAAGCTTTATCTTGGAAGACAGCTGAGCAAAAATATAAGAATACCCTGAGAAGGTCGACAAAGTGTACCCCAAGGTCAAAGGATGTTAGCATAGCCCATCAGCTCTGTCAAAGCAGGCCCCATGGCATAGTAAGCACATCCCATCATTCTCATAACATGCCCCGTATTATGGGGCATTTGGCATAGTTAGCATATCCCATCATTCTCATAGCATGCCCCTTATTATGGGGCATTTGGCATAGTTAGCATAGCCCACTAGATATTTTATAGCATACTCTTATTCTGCTACGGGGAAGGAAGCATATCCAGCTAGCTTTTTCATAGCATCCCAAATGTAATCCATCTCTTTCATAGCACACTCTTGGAATAATAGGTCCTGCTTTATCATTTCACTTGAACCTCACAAGCAAGTGTTCATTTTGAACAAAGCGCGTAATATGTTGTGCTGTTAGCAGCTACTCTCTTGATTAAAAGTGGCTTCTTGAATTTGATGGAAGTCCACCAGATATTATTAACATATTCCACTTTTTTTTCTTTCCTGTGAAGATCTATCAAATTCTGAAAGCGTAGCACATTTCACAGGCTTCTGATTTGGAGATATGAAGTGGAAGTTTACTTCATATTCATAAGTATACCTTAGAGCAATTTTTCTGATCTGTACTTTAAAAAAACATTATATTTCACTGACATCCTGTCAGTGATATTAAATGCATAGGAAAATGTCTATATATTTTTTTTTTATGAAATTGATTTAATGCTTAAAGTGTAAGATGGAATATGCTACCGTGTTTTATTAAAAGTTCCCTTTTTTGTTCTAAGACATAAAAACTGTTGGTACATGTGTGAGCATGTCAAGCTTCTGAACAAGAGGGAGATGCATGTCAGTTCACCATGATGCAGAGGTGAACATTTTTGACTTATTATGCATGCAAAGGCAACAAGATGATTTGACGCATTACCACATTCCCCGGAATATCCTCTCACTCGCTTGTTTAAATCTTAAACCAAAATATCAGTGGTCTCATTCATGGGCTAATGAATCACACTTTACCAAGGAAGAAAGAACGTCCATCTTGTTTCATGGACTGTATTTCAAAGGGTGCAAGTGACAAATAAGGAGCGGACAAACCCAGGCCACATGGTGGAATAGAACGACAGAAAGGGAAAATGATTGGCCTGCCTTCGCATGGGGATCATTTCGGTGCTTGGCTCTCTAGCCCAAAAGACCTAACAGGGGCCTTGTAAACAATATAAAACTTAGAGCCAAATCAGTTGGCTCCATTCTAAAATGGCTACCACCTGTCATTGGCAGGGCTCTGGTTTTGGATTTATTTTTTTGCCTTCCCAAGATCTATCTTGCTTTCTAACCTTCTAGCCTTCCCATGCAGCACATCGCCAAATATATCAGCCTGTAGGTGGAAGGCAGAGAGCTGGAAGGATGGTGTGTTAATTGGTTGGATAGTTTAAGGGTTATCCATTGGTAACACTTAAACACCCGTTAATCAATGAGAGTTCAAGCGGTTATCAAAGCTCAGGCTTAATTGAAGATGGTAAGTGATGTAAAGCGTCTGGATGGTAGCTCATCAATAACAATTAAATTATTCCATTCAAGTTGCTATTGTTGAGCTGTGGAATTTAGTGTGGTTTGAGAAGTGACGTAAAGAAGAGCATTTCCAAGCAGCCCTATTGTCTACGTTGTTTGTTGTGATAAAGCCAAACCTCATTATCCTCATTCGTAGGACATCACAGAACACTGATTCTGTTGCAGAGACTGCTTATGATGTTGCTGTTTATTATGGTTTTGATTATAATCCTGATTATCATGTGGTCTATGATGTTGATTTTGCTTTCCATTTTTTGCAATCATGATAAGGATCAGGAGTAGGGTTTTTATGATGATTTCACTTATTAGAATTAAGGCTTTCATATCATGTCATCATTGTTTTACAATTTTCAGTTGAAAATTGTTACATTTTGGCCTCACAAACTGTTTGTGATCTTTTCTGGGTTCTTTTTGAAAAAATGTATAGCGTTTTCAAACAGTCGAAATTATCTGTAACATAAAGTCTGCGGTTCACTGAAGGTCAAGCGAGTTTGACATGCGTTTCACCCTCGTCCCCCGCACTTCCTCCTATGGAGCTAAGGGGTTGGTTGTTTCTTCAAACGTCAAGACGGTTCAGAATGCATCGTTTTTACGCGCAGGCGGAAGGGTTCCTACAAATAGGGGCGTTTCGCTCACCCTTTAAGGATGGATTTTTTAACTATTAACCACTATATACTCTATTCTCCATGGGGCGAGGCCATCAGACAGGTTGAGTTACTATGATTACATGCTATGTGTTTAAGAGCAACTGTTTCCCAAGCCATCAGGGAATCAATAGAGGACAGCTCAAGGAGCAGTTCCACAAGAGGTAACCCTGTGTTGCATAATGGCATCTCCACTTCTGCTCACCGCTTGGTGATTAATTACAGTCAATACTGGTACTGAGCACTCATTAGTATGTGTAGGGAAGCATATGTTTCTGTAAGGTCGGTCTAATACCTGTCTGTCTAACTCTTCCAATAATAATTTCCTGACGGGAACTTTGCTTTGCTTTGTACAGGGGCATTCCATAAAACATCACAGTGCATTTCTAGTATTCCTCAGGTATTTCAACCATATTATGTAAAGACAGATTGGTATGGAATATTGTTATATCTGATGACTGAGGGTAGAATTTAGAGTCATTAATTATAGCTAGCAATTTGAAGAAACCAGCCAGAGTAAGCTCGATTTTGAAGGTATCAAACGGGCAAAATCCCACCCATAACTTCTGGCTTACTGCCAAAGCCACTCCCCCAAAACACATGACTAGCTTGTTAGTTTGAGCAATAGGTGCACGCAGGAAGCCGGTGGGTAGGGGCTAGGGGGACAGAGAGCTAGGCCATCGGCCCATTTAAATTGCGTCGGTATAGGCGATTTGACAATCGCAGTCTTGTGACGGACCCAAATACCGTATTATTTTCTTTTTCTTTTCAGAGAATTTGATTCTTTGGTAGCACTTTACAATGAGGGTACAATAATTATCCACGAATATATTTGTAGTTAATGCAGTATTAAGCCTTCAGCAGTAAACTAATGGTCATTTTCTAACAGTGTTCATGTTAACTGGTAATGGTCTTCATGTTAACTAATGTATTTATTGATACGTTGGTTAATAGGGTTAGAGTTTTGATTAAGCCCAACCCTATGAAATGTATAACTTAATACCTATAGCTAGCATGAACACCATTAGTAAATTATTACTAGACCATCAGTTAACTGTTATTAACTGTTATTTGAACTAATGTTGATTAATTGTTCATTATTGTTATACTGTAAAATGTTACCGATAGCTGTAGAGATGTAAATATTGAAAAGACATTTGAGAAAAATGCTTCTAAAATAAATGGCCTACCCTAGCGTAAAATCGTTTTTCATTAGAATTCTGCGGGCATGTCTGTGATATAGGCCTAGGCCTATATCAAGTTATTTCCCTTTTCGAAAATATCAACAGTCACTTCTTTGATAAGGCGGCTGTATCATTTATTCTGAAGTGTTTTTGCCCCGCTGCAAATCAGACTTTCTTCAGATTTAAAAATAAACAAGATAGTGTTTTCTAGTAGCCTAGTTGAAAGAAAAACCAATAATCTGAATATCAAGGGGTTCGTTTTAGTTTCGAGAAAATATACTTCTTCACTTCTTCTTAAAAATGAGCATAATAAAGCACGATAAGGTTTGAAACCTTATGCCTATATGTTACAAATATCTTTTAAATCGTGCACACACATGCACACACTCGCAAACACGCACACACGCTCGCAAACACGCACACAAAAACACGCGCACTGAAACCCAAACGGGGCGGTCCTGTTTAAACTAAAACTCCACCAGAACACCACCTCTTGGGTCGTTTGGTGGCGCTAGAGCGCTCCTAAATAGCAAAGAAGATCAGAAGTTACCCCCCCACACACCCCCTCTCCCTCCCCCTTCGCCCAGCCAATGCAGCGCATCGGCGGTCCACAGCATCAGGCAAATGAAGTGAGGAGAATCCTTTCAGCGGACGGCTGGGATGCTGGCCACCTGTCTAGAATAGCAAGCACTGAGCTCCCGACGACAGAGAGCTGATAACGGACGTCTAGTAGGACGATAACGCTATAGTTGCAGGGGGGAGAGCTAAAAGCCTAGACTAGACTATATTTGGAGACGGTGTCCAGGGATATGATCGTGAACCCTCGCAGCGGGATCGCCTCTGAGTCATAATTGACAGTATCAACTTTGGAGACGGACGGTCGGAAGTGACGGACCTTATATAGAGCGTTGATATTACCGCTCGCGAATTCGTGTGTGAGCGCGTGTGTTGGTCTCTTGATTGAAGTGTTTTGAGCTGGTAAAACAATATTTGCTTCAGACGGTCTATTTCTGCCTGCACGCCGACGCTTGACGTTTGCGCTATGACCTTAGGCGCACTTGGGAAGCGACGCGGGCACAGCGAGGTATGTGTTGTTTCTTATCAATTTTAAAAAGGGTTTGGTTCTGTAAAAAGTTTTCTGCCTCAAGTCTCAACTCTATGCCAGGCAATTTTCGTTCTCTTGCAACAATTAGCTGATTCCAGCTACTGTAATTAGGTAGCTAAGAGGGCACTCATAGTGGTTAATCGTGATTAAAGTTACGCATAACATCTGTTTACGCCTTATATAACTCACTAAATAGTTTATATCCGAGTTTAAATGTTCAGCTTCAGCTCATCTCCATATGATTAGGAAGTTTATGTTGATTTTAATCACACAGCCTGAATCATAGCATAATGTATTCCCTGCTGTATAAAGTGTAGCTTAATTAAGGGTGAGTAAATTATTATTTATTATTTATTATTTTGTCTCAGTTTAATCCCAACGATAACGTAATTAATTTAGTGTTTCTTAGTTACATTTGGCATTATGCAATGTTTTATCAGCTTTAGAGTGAGACAAATACTTAGCTAAATATTGTAGCATATCTTTTTTATCATGGGGAACACAAGTATGATCTCAAAGGTTGGAGCAAAGGGAAACTAGTACATGTAGAAAAATACTTAAATTGATATCAAATGAACCGGTACTCTGTTCTACTCCCTGGCACTGAATCAATTATGCATTTCACGATTAGGATCTAATGAAGCGTCACGGTAGATTGTTACACTCCCCCATTGTCATCTCTTTTCCTCGCGTGTATTACCTCCACTCCTGTTGTGATGGGGAAAAAACGATAGAGAAAGTATACGCTATCACCAGCAGCCCCCCTATGGATGTGCGGGGAATGCTTAAAAAAAAACTCTGTACTGCAGGGTGGGATGGAGAGACGGAGAACTACACGGCTACACACACACACGCACACACGCACACGCACACACACACACACACACACACACACACACACACACACACACACACACACACACATTAAGAGAAATGAGTGATGACGGTGATGGAGAGTGTGAGGCGTCTCTCACGCCATTGGTATTCTTGTGTGGGCTCTTATCCCTGTTGGCCTGGGCTGTCTCCCCGGGATACACTACTGTGATTGAGACGTGTGAAAGGGCTTTGAATGATGAGTTTTTGAAAGAAAAGCAAAGGGAAAAGAAATACGATGGGAAAATCTTCCCACTTATTTATTGAAGGTCAAGGGGGCTCCTTTTCTTATTTATATTTTGCTGTCCTTGGACGTTCGGTTATTTGCATAATTCTTTAATAAACGTTCTCTATTAAGCAATGAAATGTTATCCTTCATATCATTTTGTATTCACCTTGGTGAAACCAAAAAATCAGGTTTTCGTCAGCTCTTTCAGTTGGTGTGGAGTCTCCTGTCATACCGTTCTATTTCCTGACCTAGCGAGCACTGCATGCGTGAATGCCTGAGTACGGCTTCATCTTGACTCAATTGGAGGCTTTTCGGACGTGACTCATTTCCCAAAGTCAGGGGCAAACTATAATGGAGGAGGCTCATCCTGATGAAATTGATCTCTAAAGCAGCAGTTGGCAGATTCCCACCTTATTTCAATGTTAATAGATGTAGGGAAGGCAGGTCAATAACAAAGTGTAATGTAATGGATATCCCATGTGGTGGGCTGAATAGATTACTTTGAGTAACAACAACTAAGACTTCATCCGAGTTGTGGAAGTCCAGTTGATTGAAAGTGTAAATGTGAAAGTGAAAGTTTGTTTGTCCGTCTGCGCCACGACTCCACCTCAGTGGAAGCAGAGGCTTTCCCATATATCTGGACTTTATCCGGCCGTCTAGGGAATAGGGATTATTTCTCATTCTTTGATTGTCTTTCTGTGGCTGTCTGGTGTTGGGGAATCATGACAGGTGCTATAGTCTTTAAATCAGTCAGTATACCTGATCATTCACCCCGCAGTGTAACTTGAATGGGCTCCGGGGTCAAGCGAATAGCTAATTTCAAAACTTTATATGAACCTTTCAAGTTTCTTTTGTCGCAGTCTGTATTTACTTTAGAGGTTACCCAGAGTTTAGCTTCAGCTATCTGTTGGGACCACCCTCAAGCACTTCATCCTTTTCTGAGGAACTAAGTGTTCTTTGAGTTACGTGGTTAAAATCGCCCTGAGTCGAGGGCCGCTCCAGGCGAGGATCACAGGCTTCAAGTCTCAGGGAAAGTGGGCACCACAGTTGGAATCCAATGGCTTTAGTGTTGGGGGTAATTGGAAGTGTGATGTGATTAATGTTCCTCTTTTGGTTGGTATTTAGAGTGTGGGCCGCTGAGCAGCTGTGATTAAACCACCTTTTAATACCTTTCCAAACATCCCACCTGGGAAGCAATTAATAAAGCATGATTTATTTTTAAATACCTCCAATGTTATTTAATCGATTTGTCCCGTGTGCTATGAGTCTTGGCGACCTCAGCGCTGGTGCTAAATTAACTTGTTTAAGGTCCAAGACTTTGTCTGTCAAGTTGGAACCAAATTCTGCAGGGACTTAATTGCTTATTCTGCAACAACATAATTAATTACAATCAAACTGTGTATGTATTCAGATGTGCGTGCTCCCAGTCTTTGTGAAACTATTACTTATCATCTGATAAGAACTTATTACACTTACCAGCATACATTAGCTGTCATTTACAGCTGTCTGTCTTATTCATCTCATGGTATCTTTCATTTTATTCAGAGGTTTGAATATAATAGATGGTGGCAGAGAAGAAGGTTAATGTGTGTCAGTTTAAATTAGGTTCCAGAAAAGTTTGGGATTTGTATTGCTGCGCCGGTAGCACATTCAGCAGTCTGTGGTAGTTCATCTAATTCTCCCCATATCTGAATCCTACAGCTACACTGCAGTATTTGGTTGTTCGGTTGTAACTTGGCCCTGGGGTACTTACAGCTTTATTGTGGCTCTGATATTGATTTGTTTACTCTCCCTCACCTGGAAGTTGCCTTGGATAAAAGCGCACCTGCTAAATGACGACATGTAAAGTCAAACCATGGCACATAAAACAACAGATGGGCACGATAGTTGTATGAGCGTGTGGTTCTGGCACTATAGTGGCCCCCTGATGCTTTTGTTTAAATGTCAATTGTGTCTAACTCAACCCATGCTAACCACCTAGGTAACCACCGGTAGCGGCCAAAACTTTATTCCTGTGGTCATAATGCTACGTGGCATCCCTTCTCTCCTCAGTGTTAAAGTGATTGTTCGGAGTAAAATTCACCCTAGGGTAATTTCCACCGTGACATCCAGCCAAATACCCCCTCAGAAGCATTTTTAGCAATGGTCGAACATTGGTCAAGATAGGGTTATCAGCCGAATGGCTTAGTACTGGCGCATATGGAAGGGTGCACATATCTTGTCAATTACCCCACTAATAATGCCTGGAATGTTACCACACTTCTGCAGTAGTACACATAGGGTCTGTACTCACAAAACAAGGCATTGGAAAGTTTGTAAGTACACCAGGAGTTTATTATAAATAACACTTGCCTGATAGCTTCTACTTTCTGCTGCTAACACCTCGTTTTGAGTACAGACCCCATGTGTACTACTGCAGAAGTGTGGTAACCTTCCAGGCATTATTAGTGGGGTAATTTACGAGATATGTGCACTCTTCAATAAGTGCCAATACTAAGCCATTCAGCTGATAACCCTATCTTGACCAATATACGACCATCGCTAAAAATGCTTCTGAGGGGGTATTTGGCTGGATGTCATGGTGGAAATTACCCTAGGTTGAATTTTACTCTGAACCATCACTTTAAGCCCATACGAATATATTAAAACAATTCACAATTTAGCTCAAGAGAAAGCCGCCTTTTACCTTATTATATACCCAGTGCAACCCGGCATTCTTTATTATGGGCTAAAGCCTGAGGCCAAATCGGCAGACATTTAGGAATCATTAAAGGCAACATCCACGCATTGGATTTGCAGAGACAAAGATAATTGGACCCTATTTAAAAAATGATCCAATGCTTAGACTGTAAGGATTTAAATACCATTTGCTCTGCAGAATCACTTGTTGAGATTTGTTTAAAAGGAGATCACTAAACACGGCACCGTACAGCGTGCGTCTCCTCTGAGGAGTGTGTCAGCAGAGTTAATAACAATCAAGACGAGTCTTTAAGGAGATACAACGCTCTCAAAGAATCAACCTTAAATTTTCCACTGCCATTGTCTTGTTATTAAAATGCAAGCAACAAGCTTTTTCCTGATCCTAGTTCCATTTCCATTTTGACTTTTAAATACAGAAGGTTGCCAGTGCAAGTCATTGATGCTTGTCAATCGTTAGTCGTATCAAACCTGGGATTAGTCCCTAAGCCACAGCATTATACACATACAATCCAATCTTCACACTACAGACTTTAATGTCATGGCAGATGAAGTTTGAATTACACCACAAGCTATCCATGGAGAGTAGCATTGTGTAGGTGGGATACATTTTTGGCCTCAACACTATAATTACTGCTACTTTCATTGCTGTTGTGTTGTAGTTTAAAGTTGTCGAGCCTGGTGTACTATAATTGTGTTCTGCGTAACTATAAAACGCTGGCAGTACTATTTTCTTATTTTTATTACGGGCAATATCTGCCCTTTAATTACCCCTCTCTTTGTATGGGAGGTGAGCATTTTGTATGGTCGTAATCACAGCGGGTGGTGGCCTCTCCCGCTTCCGACTTTCACGGGACACATTAAGGGCAGCCCATGATATTGACCTCCATCAGGTCCTCTCCGAGGTCAGGGAGCCCTGGGTGTCCAACTTGGCAACCTGTGTTATTTGGATACGCTTGATGGTGTTATGTAGGAAGAGATTGTTATTGTTCCCTTGAATGAGGGTGGTTCTAACTTCTATTATGTTATTATGGGTTATCAAGGTGTGCACTAAGCATCAGAAAATAATGTTCCACGAAACCCATCGCAATCTCACATAATTACAGTCGATCGATTTCCCTTCTACGCTTTCGCACAGATGGAACGGGTGGAGCCCATCTCCCCCCTGGCTCTGTCAGGTTACCAACCATCCCCCCCCCTCCTGCTCCCGTGGCCAAGCCAGGCCGCTCGCGTTCCTCAAGTATTTCCGAGACTGTGTTCGAAAGCCGGCTTCGAGACGTAATCAAATGCAACACAGGGAGCAGTCACGTGGCGCCCGCCGCCCGGGGCGCCGTGCACACCACGCGGCGTCAGATCACTGTGGTCATGTGTCTGTGTACTGCGTGGCCCGCTGCAGTGGGGCGTCTGTCTGGAGGCCTCCAGCCAGGCGTGAAGGAGAGACGATGATTGCATGCAAGTCCTATCTGCCTGGCGGTGGCTGCGTTCCAAAATTAATAGGGATAAGAAGAGGAGGAGATTGCAAAGTTGAAAAGAAAAAAAAACAAACCCAAGCTGTTGTGTGGAGGCGTCACAGATACTAATCACATCTACTCGCTTCTTTTTCGTCGATTAATTATTGAGCCTAGTGCCGTGCCTTATTTCAACGTCCCAGTCGTCTCCTCGCTCCAACGCGGACGGTTTTGTACTTAGAGTGAATCCCGTGTGATGATGTATTGTTATTACCGCTAGGATACATCAGGAGTTTAACGGACGTATTCATCAGTGTAATCCCACCACCACGCAGTCATATTTCACCTGCCACCGGTCCCACAGTCGGTTAATCTCCTTTTATTTGTTGTTATAGTTATTATTGTTGTTGTAGCATGGGCACGGCGTATTACAGGTCCCTCGTATTCAGAGTTCCTGTTGTTAATTAACCCAGGATGAACAGTTTGTGGATGATGGACGGGTTGGTTGTCTACAGACTGTAGTGTTTTTTAAACACTACCAGCCTCACCAAACATGCCGGTGTTGCAGCTATGAATGTCATTGCATTTTTCCCCCTGCATTTTAATTTTTCCAACTTTTCAAAGTGTTGTTTGAATATGTGAGGCAGACCGCCCTGGTCAGCACCTATCTGAGTGAATGTGTGAACTCCTTAAAGCTCAACTAGTGCATTTATTTAAATAGTAGCATCATTTTTTTGTCAAACATGAATAATTCACTTTAAAGTGTGTGTGTGTGTGTGTGTGTGTGTGTGTGTGTGTGTGTGTGTGTGTGTGTGTGTGTGTGTGTGTGT
>JAOPUD010000044.1:9770836-9781764 GCA_027122715.1 Trisopterus minutus
TACTGTAGCAGTTAAATTCTTTTCTTTTTTATATGGAGTTAGTACATTTGATGGCAGCACAATCAACTATATTCATGGGATGAAATATAGTGTTGGAGCATAGTGTTGTTTTTGGGTTCATTTCCCCTTTAAGGATCACTGTTAATCTACTTATGCAACATTCGGGCGGCTACAAACTCATTGTCACCATGTCAAAGATGTCGTTGGTGTGGCAGAATTTGTTTAAAAAGGAAGAAAGGCACTCTAAAAATGGTCATTATTTCTTGCCATGTGTTGCCATGCCATGCCCTGTCAACTTTCTTATTTAATGCCCCATAGGCTTGGGGGTATGCACTTATCAGACTTGGCACCTTGGCACGCACCGTAGCGTCATGCATTCAGACCCATGATATTAAACAGAACAAACCCAGAATCGGATCTTCCGACGTGTTGTTTGTCCCCTGCCTGATGCTGCCTGGTGCGGCTCTCCGTGGGATGTCTGGTGTGACCCGCCTTCCGTTGAACATCTGACAGCCATACATCTGAAACCCACTAAGTGCATTGTCGTCCTTAAGTTCATCTTGTAATTGTTTTTTGTTTTATTTCCCCCTATCGAGCAATCGTTTCAAAGAGTCTGATGAATTTCCGTCTACCAAGATTTTCTTTGGTTGAAGGCAACCCTGCTATTATTATCTCATCACATCACGTATATGATGAATAAAAGCGTAAGCAGCAAACCATGGTAGTCCTAGCATGATATATTGTTTTTCCTATAATATTGCCTCGAAACGAAAAATGAAACATCAAGGTCCCTTTTTTCCTTTGATTGAATTCCTTGGGAACAAAATGGGTCTTTGTCCTTTCGTGAGATTATATCCGCACAAAGGAACTTTTACAAGCACTCATCTGTTAAAGCCAGCGTCGTTTTAGCCTCTTAAGCCAAGCCCCGATTGACTAGGACGTTTATTTTCTCGTGTATGCAAGCCGCCCTGCTTCTTCAAAGGCTCAGCGCTGCTACATCAGCTCAGAGTGACTCGCTCCAAAAAAAGAGAAAACCTTGACCATTGTAATCTTCCATTAGCTTTGTCATCTGATTTTGCTCTTTCAAGTGCTGTGTCTTTGACAAAGAGAATAATGACATGGCTTCCAGAGCGATTGTTCTACGTCAGCCCTCTCCGGCGCTTGTGCAGGCTCAAAGGAGTGCTCGGATGAAAGGGGTGGGTGGCAGAGGAAGAGAGAAAGTGGGAGAGAGGGAGGGAGAGATAGAGAGAGAGAGAGAAAGGGAAAGAGAGGGTGAGAGAGAGAACTTGAACAACAACAGTCGAGAGATTGGAAACTAATCATTAGCCTCCCACTGATGGCAGAGGTTCTCTAATGGAGATGTTTGGCGCGGACGCACAATGCTGTGAGATAAGGAAAATGTAAGTGATACGTGGTGTCGGTTGAAACAAAGGGAAATGCATGAAAAGTTAATGTCATGCGACACTCATGGAGCGTCAGTGTAGTGTGACATTGCAGAAATGTTAAAGGTGTGATATTATGCCACCAGGTGTGAGTGCGGTTAGCCATTACAAGCCATTTGAAAATCTGCCTTTCAAGTGGGAGTGGGAGTGTCCACCTAAATGAATGATGGCTACTCAAGCAACATTTGCTTCCAATGGGTAGGCTGCTAGACTGATCTATCCAGCATACATCTAGGTGTACGCTCCCACTGGTGATGTCACTAAAACATCTCACACTCATAATGGCATAATATGGCATAATATCACCCTGTTAACGCTACATTATAATTTAGTTTCCTGTGACCGCAACGTGCCATTCATGAAAAAGGTCATATAGAGCACATTTGTGGTATATTATGTAAACGTGAATCTCCATTATTGCTGGAATAATGTGCACTTTACTAGGTCACAGCGGGGGGGAAAACGGCAAAACCTAGCACACTGAAGGATGATGGTGTAGACGGATTGTAGATTTTCAATTCAGCACAGAATAACATGCATGCCGATCCTGCGCCTTTCTCCGTCTTTCCTGCTTCATTTTACAACCCATTTCTGTCAACACTGCAAACACCACGGAGCACAACGGAGCTCGAATAATTGAGGAGGTTTGCAAACATTTAAATTTCTACTGCAAATCATCTTCACAGTGTAAAGATCCCCAGATGTCACTGAATCCACGGCAAGAAATCGTTTTGGCAGACTTAGGCATACAATCTACAACGCAGAAGCATGAATGTACGATACCGGTGTAGACAGCCGAAGCAGTTATTCCAAGTAGAAGTATAATTCAGCCTTAAGACTGCAGTGGTGGCCTTCCAGATACATTTCCCGCTAATTAATCTCTTCTGCATTTTTCTGGGCTCGCTGCACTGAGACAGGGTGGGGTGCACCGAGACGGATGGTATTGCTCATCCCCGTATCATACAGCCTTTGTTTTACTTTTAATCTGCCGCACAGATGAGGGAGGGCTTTGTTTCAAACGCTGCCACCGCACCACGACGGCAGAGCAGAAAGCGACCACGAAAACAATCATTTGCATTGCTAGAAGACAACTGGTTGGTTCCCCGCTCTTTCGCAATTCACGCTCTGGTCCAAAGCGACTGCAGGATTGTGTTAGTGAAAACCCTTTAAGTTATGGAGCAGGAATTATTCTATTCTACGACGCTTACAGGTAGACTGCACTCAGGTAGACCGCCCAGAACCGCTGCGACCCCCCCCCCCAAGACCCGCCCCCGAGCATTTTAATATCCTGTTCCTTGGTTATATTCTGAAATCTTAATTGGTTGCCGACATCATCACTCGCAACTTAGAGGACACAAGGTCTTCCAGAACTAAACGCACACACAAAAACACAGGCGCCAACACCAGAGCAGCAATACATTCTCAGATTTTAATCTACGAGGGGCAATTGCATGTACAATTGCTTCACATGGGTTCAGCGACCTCACCGTATAACTCCCCGCAGAAGTGCTGATAAACTGCGCCATGACTCGCAAGCTCATCCGTCCAATGATGATGCACTACACCGTGCCCCCTCTCTCGCTCTCTCTCTCTCTCTCTCGCTCTCTCTCTCACAAACACACACGCACACGCACGGACACACACACACATCTTTTCTTAAGCTGCTGGGCGGAGATGGCTTTCGGGGCCATCGCTGTACCTTTTAAAACATACATGACCCACACGGGCCGGTTCCCTCCAGTACATATGAATAATGTGGTCTGGGCTTCTAATACTACCTCTAAGTGGGCCAGATACCCAGTCGCGACGGGGGAAAAAAATTCCCCATGCCCCCTGAGTGCAGGACACCAGACGGCCAGCTGCTCTCTGGGGCCCCATGTGGGCTTCAAGGCACCACGTGGACGTCAGGTGCTCCACTATAAATTCAGTCAGAGCTGCGATAAAGCAGATTACATTTGCTCCGGCGGACGGAAGGGTAGCGGTTGATCTTGGGAGGGGGTGTTGGGACACGGTGGCTGGGCGGACGGCTGGTCGGTGGTGGGGGGGCGGAGGACGGGATGGTTCAATCGAACGGAATAATGAAATAGGAACTCACACTATCATTCTTTAATATGGGGTTTGGAATGGCCAGGCTGCGACGCCAGCATCAAACCCCCGTCACTCTCTCCGTCTCTCTCTCTCTCTCTCTCTCTCTCTCTCTCTCTCTTGTCGCTCACTCTCATCCCGCAGCCCCGCCGTGCAACAACATCCATTCCTTCCTCCGCGGCCCTGGTTGTCTTTGGAGGAAACACACTCGTCGCCCAATTTGGGATCATCTGAGATCAGTCAGGGCCGCCAGACGCCGGGCCTCTCCCCCCCCTCTCTCTCGCGCTGCACAACACAACTCCTAAGCGGCATTAAATGATCCCGGTGGGCTCAGAGGGGCCAAGTCATTATGACCATTATCATCGTCATCATCAGCTTTGTCTCTATTGCGGTCATCACTCGCAGGCCCGTCTCTGTAGTCTTTTATAGTGCGTTGCCTCACTGGCTGGTGCCTCTTGCTGGGAACATTCGGCTGCTGTTGATTCCAGGCTAATGGGTTGGTGTAGATAAAGATGTCGTGCTCTGGCTCGGGAGAACGCGCCTCTGAATGTTTATGGGGCTGTTTGTTTTATTTATTTATTTATTTGTTTATTTATTCATTTTTTTTCTCTCTCCGGGAGGGAAAGCAGTGTTTGCCCTCTTGAACCGGAGCGGATGCAGGACTGGGCGAGAGGGCCAGAGGCGCGCAGTTCTCTGACCGAGCGGCTTTGAAGAGCAGACAGTGGTGCTCTTTATGTGTTTCTGCCGCTCGGAGCGGTGTGATGGACAGGGTGTGATTGTGAGGCTTTGGTCTAGACACACTGCACTTTAAATTAGTCATGTACAGAGGTGTAATTTAGACGCAGTCCCTTAGAGTCTTGGTGGAGTGTTCTGGTGGAGTGTGCGGTGTGTGTGTGTGTGTGTGTGTGTGTGTGTATGTGTATATGAGTTCATGCATGACTCTGCTTACATTCTCCAGTAATTGTTTGTGTTTCTGTGTGTGTGTGTGTGTGTGTGTGTGTATGTGTCTGTGTGTGTCTGTTTGTGTAAATTTGTTGGTTTGAAAGCACGCCTGTGCCTTTGTTGCGCACACACCGACGCCACTGTGACGTCACAGCGCACGCAGCAGCAATTTTTTGCTGAGTTCCTCCGCTGTCCTCCTGCATGTTGTGGTCTGCCGGGATGCTAAATTACAGCTTGTGAAAGAGGAATGGTGCTGATGCTGCTGCTGCTGTCACCGGGAGGAAAACATGTTGATGCTCATGTCGGTGGTCCCTCTGTACGCTGCCAGGAGGACGCGCATGAGAGGCAGACAGTGATGTACACAAACAAAGAAAACGAAAAAGAAGGACAGCCTGGCCAATCATAGCCCTGTCATGCCAAATCGATGTGTTTCCTCTCAGTCACGTTTTATGTACGGTTGTTTTTTTGAAGACGTTGATTGAAGTAAATAAAGGTAGAACAATAACCAGCCGGATATTCTTTCTTCTCTCTGTCTCGCTCTCTCTCTAGTTTTGTCTCTGTTTCTGGCTCCTTCTCTCTTTGTCTTTATATCTTTGTCACCCCCTCTCCTCCCCCATATGCTCGCTTTCTGCATCTCTTTCGGCGTAATAACTTGATGTTGCAATCCAGACACAGCCATGTGAGACAAGCACTCTTAAAGGCGTGTTAATTCCTTCTTATTACCCGAACCGGTCATTTAGAAATGTGGGACAATCAAGGGCTCATCACACCAGGGCAGACTCCATTGTGCACAGTTCATGTTATCGAGACTCAGTTGTTCTTTCAAGCAGATGCTCTGGGCAAAGGCAGAAGTGGGCGATGCAGCTGCACTTGAAAAACAGCCATTTAGCTGTTAGCATTTTATTTTATTCTTTATATACACTAGCAGTGGAATACAGATGAGCAAGTGCATATTATATCTGTCTAATAATAACTGCATGTTAATGTATTCCTGTGGCGTAGATACGCGTTTTATTTCCCAACCTGAAAAGCCCTCGGTGGTTCTGATTTATTATTGTTTCATTCAAAGCTAGATAGAGATAGATAGATACTTTATTTATCCAGAGGGAATTCAGGAAAGCTGTTGATTTGAAGGATGGAACACAGGGAACGAATCTAATTAAAACGATGAAACGAGGAGTCATGTCTACTGTTTGTTGACCAGCGATTGTAGAAAAATAAATTAAATGTGATGCTCATGTTGCAGTCATGAGGCACGGCAAGTCGGACGGCCTTAAGAGATCATAGCTTTATTTTTTATACAGCTATGATCTCTTCCTCTAGGATCAAAAGTAAGACGTGTCGGTGTATGAATCCAGCTGAGGTCGATGTCTACCTGTAAAGCAAACAGCATCATCCTCCCATTCATCGCCTTTGTTCTTGAAACTGTGCGAGGGGAGACCGGCTGTGATCAAGGGCTACGGCCCGCCTATGCCATGATAACCCAGGTGTTTGTTCTGTCGTCCCACCCCAGGATCGGACTCCTGCTCCTGGACCAGCCCCTGGACAGAGAGACCACTGACCGGTACCGGCTGATTGTCACCGCCTCGGATGGAAACCCCGGTGGGGTGAGACAAACGTCAATCTCCTCCTGACATCTCATTCTCACATTAAAGGTTGTATCAGCGATGTTGGGTGACGACACTGTTGGAATTTGAAGAGATCCCAAAACAAAGAGAGCCAGCTCTCCCCTCCCTTCCGTGTTTCGTGATTCCGGTAAAAACTATCATGAACGCAGCGCGAAGCCCCACAACACCCGCCCCTTGTCGGTGATTGGTTGGAATACTATTTATTTTGGTTTTGTGTTAGTTAGTTGGTTAGTTGGTTTGAGGTCGTACCATTTGTTTTTGTGTACGATCTCCAAGCATAGGCTGCCTTCAGAGACGTGTTTTATTGACAGCCTGCTTATGGGGCGGGCAGCCAGCGGATGGTGAGATGAATGTGATCATTTATGTTTCTGCCTAGAATCGCTGTTATGAGTATTCATGGATCTAAACATGTCAATGATCTGTCTGTGATTTGTGATAATTAAAACCTTTTTAGATATGCATGAGTGGTATAAATGACGTTGGACCTTGGTATATCAGTTGGTTGCTGGTTCTCTTTTTAATATTCTGATAGCATCGACTCATCTCATCATCACATCACCATCCATTACACTGGCCTGTTCTGTTCGGGCATTTTCTGTTTCGCCGCACAGGTCAGTCTGGACCTCTAGTCGCCCGATGTCAGTGGTTGGGGGGAGTGACCTTTACAGACACCTTTTCCGCCAAGATACCCCATTAGTACATACCCTTGTTCTTGTTTAATAGTTGTTAATAGCCTACTTCTGTTATAACTGCACTTATGGCTGTGTTTACTCTACAAATGAACGTGGCCCCTCGTTGCTTTGGGTGACACCATTACTGTTGGCTGTGGCCAGTGGTGGTATCAGCGCCCATGCAGTCCCTGACTGGCCGGGTTTCTTCTTTAACCACGACACAGACCCTGAATAACCCCCATAACATTGCAATTTCACCACAACGATGTGGGGCCAGGTCCAGACTGAACCGCGTAGCAAAACAGAACGGGAGGTCAGATGATCATAACAGTCTCCAGCCTACCATTATACCACAGTGTTATCAAACTGCTGATTTTATAAACATTAAAAAGGCCCCCTTTTTAACAAATTTCAATGATACACTATATATAAGTTGTGTGGTATTATAATTACATATTTTATTATAGCGAGGGGTTGAAGTGGAGGGGTTGAAGCTTACATGGAGACATGGAGTGTACCTAGAAAGACAAGTGGATCTTGGCTGCATGATAAGAGAACTCAGGTCGCAGAACAATTTGCAAAGGGTACGAGTTGTGCTTGTTTTGTCTCGGTTTGTATGACATGTCGTGTCTGCATCATTATTTCATGTTTTTAAAAACACACAAAACAATGTCTTTCATAGCTTAGTGTCGGGACAATGCCCGCTGAAGGGAGCGTTTATGTGGAAGTTAATGCACCGCAGGAGGCTCATCTATGTTTCATTTTTCCTTTTTAGTAGCAGCATATATTTATTTGATAGATTTAAGAATCAAACCAAGTTCTTTCTCACTGTTGTTAAGTGTGCATAAACCAAACAGTCCTATATCTACTCCCTCCACCACCCCTTTCACCTCCACCCCCTGCATCTCCACCATCACCACCATCACCACCACCGCCCCCATCCCCTCCGATACCTCCTCCACCATCACCACCACGGCCTTCACAACCACCACCACCTACACCATCACTACAACCTCTATCCCCTCTGATACCTCCTCCTCCAACACCACCTCTCCCAGCACCATCTCCACCACTTCCACAACCATCACCATAACCTCCATCACCACCACCTCCACCTCCACCACCACTACCTTGCCCCTTTACGATTACAACCGCCACCCCCCGCCCTTATGTCACCATTAGCAGCATGCACTTGTTTGTTTCCATTCTCTCAAACTGTCACTTGAGTGCTCGCCTTTTAGCATAGGTAGACACACGGAAAAGCTCTGTCTATTACCATTTGTGCATAACACATCCGCCCTGAAATCCCCATTAACCACATGCTAACATGCCTTTCCATTCCTGCGCTGTCTTTGAGTGTTATCGTGTTAGCATAGGTAGCCTCACAGCAACAGTTAAGAGATGGACGCACTATACCTTGCAGGGAGTGTTGCCAGGAATAGTATAAATCACCCTAATTGAATCAGACTCGAGCGAGGCTGGTACGCCACTGTAGATTTCTGTTGTTCAGGGCTGGCTGGGAGGCAGTTCGGCTCCTTTAATACTGTATCGTGAGTGTATGCTGTATTGGTAATGAACATTAGCTGATTAACTGTCGCAGAACCCACGCTGATTGCTGATTGGACACGCAGTGCGCTGGCATAACCATAAATACTGCTACCCAGCGTACCTCTCTTGAGAAGTGAGTTAGTTTGTTTTTGTGCATGGGCCGACGAGTTTCGGTGTGTGCTGTGTGTGTGTGTGTGTGTGTGTGTGTTTCTGTGGGTTTGTGTGTGCCTGTAGACATGCTATTTGTCATTTGAAATAACCTGCTGCACAGGCTGTTGTTTTTCAGGAAACTAAAAGTGTAAGGCAGAGACGATTTATGCAAGGCATTTGTGCATTTATTGAACGTGGCTTATTCGCTTATATTTGGGAGGAATGATTTGCTGAACAGCAGGGGGTTGGTCTATGATTAGAGGAGGCTTGTGTAAATGTAGAAAAATCTAACGTTTCTTATGCAGAATAATGATCAAGGGCTAGTTCATTAACTGCAACCAGTATGATCAACCAGGAAGGTATATGCATGGTATATTTTTGGACAGGATGAATGAGTCACTTTTTTGTTTTCAGATGTGTTGGATTGAGTTCAGACAAAGGTGATCATCTGCCAGGAAATATCTGTTGTCTGTGTGTATTTAAGAATAACCTCTCATGTGAACTTTAATGTGAAGTTCACCCAATATATCTAAAGGGTCCCTGGCCTGTCTTACTTGAGTTCACTAATTTCCTAGCGGCATAAAAATAGAATAACAGAGGATCAGTCAAGATAGCGCATCAAAAGCAAACACAAGGCACAAAATGACGTCATCCCCGGCACCAACACACCCCGAGCTACACAGCAACTATAAATCCCCTTTAAGGCTGTCGATGCAGGAATTTGACATGGTTTATGAAGAAAACGTTGACAGTTTTAAAAAATGGCGACGTAGAAAGAACTGACCACGCTGAATCATGGGAGTCAAGAGATTCATTTGACTTGTGGGCTCTGGAACTCAAGAGCCTGTTACCTCTGTTCTGATTTTCCAAGTGTGTGTGTGTGTGGGGGAGGGGGGAGGGGGGGACAGAAAGGAGAAGTGAAGAGTGGTGGGGGGCAGCTAGGATTCCATTTAAATAGAACGGTAACCATAGGAACCTGAGATGTGAGAGAAAGGAACTCCTTGAATATTGTCATAACTTATCTCTCCCTTTCCCTTTCTCTCTCTCTCTCTCTCCTTCTCTCTGTAAATCTCCCTCTAACACACACACACACACACACACACAGGCACACATTACATTATCTCACAGCTACACAAACATCTGCACACCTTTGCACACACAAAGAAATATTTCACTGCGTAATGCAAGTATGACGGTTTGAATTAAAAAAGGGTTAGCCCCTGTGTTCATTCAGCTCCACCAGATAAACTTGTTCAAGCCCCCACCACAACCTTCTCCACCACCACCAACACATCCACTGCTACCAGTACAACCACCACCACCACCACCACCACCTTCTCCACCACCACCAACACATCCACTGCTACCAGTACAACCACCACCACCACCACCACCTCCTCCACAACCACCAACATATCCACTGCTACCAGTACAACCACCACCATCACCACCACCTCCTCCACAACCACCAACACATCCACTGCTACCAGTACAAACACCACCACCACCTTCGCAACCAGTGACATCACCATCACCAATATCACAGCTTTCACCACCCACAGCACCACCCAGCTACTGCTTCTGCACCCTCCTCGAACCCACCCGTCACAGCGCAAGCCACTGTTTTCAGCAGCCGAGCTCCCTGGCCCTGCACTGGCTTGTCCTTTCTCTGGGGGCTGTAGGAGCATGTGGAGGGGAGATCAAAGAGCCGTGTCTTCCCTGTGATAAATTAATAATACTCGCTCATTAATCAAGCTCAGCGCGCGGTTGCGCATGCAGGTTCGCTCTTTTACGTTGTTTTTTTTTCACTGCCAAAGCAGCAGGGATCCCGCCTTTGATAGGTACACCTGGGTCCAGTGTAAGAGTGACTCAAATGGGTTGGCGGAATTATGCTCATCAAGTCGCGCTGGGGCTTTTTGTGGGAGGCGGTGGTGCTGTTGGTATTAAAAGGGATGGTGGTCGTTGTGTCAGCGGCGGCGGCAGTGGAGGAGGTGGGCTTTGTAGGAGGTGGGAACTGGGTGGCAATGACACTGGCGTTTGATGTGGTAGTGGTGCTCTTTGTGACTGAGTCGGAGGGTGTGGTCAATGTTTTGGAGGTGACAATGGTGATGCTGGTGGTGGTTGTGGTGGCGGTAGAAGTGATGATGGTGGTGGAGGTATTGTCGTTGGTAGAGGTGGTGATGGGGGGAGGGGGGGGGGTAGTGATGATTATGACAGAGATGATGAGGGTTCTTGAGCTGGTGGTGAGGATGATGGTGGTGTTTGAGGGGCTGATGATGACGGAGATGAGGTTAGCAGGTATAGGGTCGGGATTGAGTTTTTCGGCAGCGTTATTGTGATGACAGGGGAGTTGGGGTGGGGGGGTTATGATATGGAAAATGGAATTGGAGACGGTAGTGGCGGTGGTGGAGTGAGCGTTGAGAGGATGACGGTATTCGTGGAGGGGGGTGGTGGTTTGTGGT
>JAOPUD010000044.1:9817249-9830047 GCA_027122715.1 Trisopterus minutus
CACACACACACACACACACACACACACACACACACACACACACACACACACACACACACACACATATACACACACACATACTGCACTCTACTGAATGGAACATTGCGGTCACTTCCCAAACTACTCCAAACTATGTGTTCAATCATATGGCAAATAAAGTGTCTCTGGTAAAATTTTAGAACATAAGTGTCTTTGGCTGCCAAAGGTTCCGTTCCACCTGTTCTCACTCTCGCTCTCTCGCTCTCTCTTTCTCTTGATCTCTCTCGCTCTCTTGCGCTCTCTCTCTCTCTCCCTCTCTCTCTCTCTCCCTCTCTCTCTCTCTCTCTCTCTCTCTCTCTCTCTTGCTCTCTCTCTCTCTCTTGATCTCTCTTTCACTATCGCTCCCTCGCTCTATCGCTCTCTCTCTCTCTTGCTATCTCTCTCTTTTTCTCTGCAGTGTTGGGTTTGAATTTGAATGTGATGTAGTGGTTGCCCACGATCATCCCCAACGCTATTTGTGGGTTTCCATCTGACTGCTCTCGGTTTTTCATTTCAGCTCTGTGTTCACTGATCGCCGTAGTTTAATTGATTAACCTTTGTTCCAGCATGCTTTTGTGGCATGCAGAAATATGTATAATATGTTACATTTGAGAACCAATGTTGGGTCTCTTTTGCGTCTTCAATAACAGAAAAAGGCTATGCATTTAATTAAAGTAAATCACACAACCATGGACTCAAGCTAACACGATATTACAGAACCTTTTGAGCTTCAGTAGCTTTTCAGTATAGCTTGGTCTCAGACTCTGTTGGAATTTGAGCGAGTAAAGCTGGCCGTGTCGGGACTAACATGTCTTTGTATGTTCACCAGTGAGGAATCGCAGCCCGCTACATTCACAGTTGATGTGCCTGAACCGTTTAAACAATATAAACATCTTTCTTGGGTCATGCTGAAGAAATGTGTGCATTGTGTGCTATGGGTCACTCAAGGGCCACTCCCCCTGTCAATCAAATTTATTTTTTAGTAATACTCAAGCAGTTGCGAGTCTTTGGTATTTGAATTGATGCGTGTTTACCAGTCAGGGGATTCTGGGGGATGAGTGGTGTCTATGGTGAATCAAAAGGTTCCTGGGTTCGGAGACTGATTTGTGCAGACTACCTTCTCCTTGAGGGAGAGGCACAAGCCCTACCTGGTCATCATTTAACACCAAGAAATAAATGTGTGTCACTTCCATTAGAGTGGGCTTGTTTGAAGGATTGCATTAGTTTATTATTGTTATTGTCTCAACCCATTGAGCTCGCTCTTCAGGCCTCAGAATGCAGGAGTTTGAGCCGGCTGCAGTTCACTCACCGACTAAAGGAATCTCTGATGATAACACGTAATCTCTTAAAAGCCCAAATTCACTTTGCAAACTAAATTCCACTGCAATAAGTCGCTACAGTCTGTCACTACACGTTGGATAATTCAAACTGCAAATGGCCCTGCAAACAAGCCCTTAAGTCATTGATTGAAAATATTTTGCTAGTATTTCTAAAAAAAATTGACTACAGCAAGGTTTAGTTGTTTTACTCAGATCACACACGAAGGCCATTCAATGAGTTAGTCCAATTGGTCTTCAAACTAAATGAACATAATGAAAACAACAAATCGTTTTTTTCATTGTTCGTAACTGTTGAAAACGATGGCACATCTAACTATTGTTTTGTTCAATTGCTCAATTTGATGTATAATTCACATGAATAGGGTTCCCAAAAAAAAAAGCTTTTGGAATTGGTGAACTTGTGCCAGGCCAACCGTTTTGTAGACTATTTAGTAACATGTTCAACTATCTGTCGCACACAGCGGTAACGAACAGGGATGCTGGGATTGACATTTTGGCAGTTTGCATTTTTAGACAAATGTAATTTAGAAGCTTTAGAGCAGGGTCAAGCGGTTATGGTGGGAATACAGTTTGGCAGTCAAACCCATCACTTATTGAAACACAGTTGATAATTTCATTTGGAGCAGAAAATAAAAAGATTAAAAGGATTCCTTTGGTCCTTTGAATTTAAAATGTATCCTAACGAATTTATAATTATCAACAAGGCCACCACTTTTGAACCTCGTCTGCCTGTCGCTCGCTGTATATTAGCACTTTGAGCTTAGGTAACTTATATTCCAAGCCTTAATTTTCTAATCAATGTCATACCAAAGTTTGCCATACTTGAGATTCACATTGATTCACATTCTGTATTCGACAGCTCTTTCTCAATGTTTAATACATTAATTAAATCAGAAACCGTTATTGAGGAAGGAAATGTATAAATACAGTTGGAGTAAAAGATATTATATTTTATTTTGTTTGAAAATGACCCTCAGATGATGAGCTCAACTTTTACTAAGTCAACAGGACATTCATCGGAAGAGGCTGTGCGTTGGGCTGATTCACACATCCAAAGCCTCAGAAGCAAAATGAGTTTGATGCCACAATGAGCAGTCAGATGAAGACATGAATGAATGGAATAAACACATTGTAACTGCGCATTGAAATGTAGCCTACAGATACTAGATCATCAAAATCTGCTGTTAAGAAGTTAATCCATCCATGTTTTTATGTATTAACGTCATTGACATTACTTGGTCAGTTTTTAACCTGCTTTTTCATGTTGTCCAGATAGCAAGATAGTTCACAGATTGTCCAACCAATATGACAAAAGTTGTTGGTAAATTGAATTCCCTCTTGCTTTAACAAGGAATTTAAAGGCTTGTAAGTCCAGCCATCTGCACCATCCATCCATCTTTCCTCAACCTCACTTTTAAAGCAAGACGCCCTCTCAACCCTTGCCCAGAAGGATCACATCTTTTACTGAGAAATATTGAGCTAACCTTAGGCTCCTGCAATGCTTTTACCTCATGACCCGCAGTTTGTCCAATTGTTAAGTGTTATTTTACTCTTTCTGCCTCTAACAGTCACCATTCAGCTCCTCACACCTCCTGCCTAGTTCTGTCTAGTTCTCATACTGAACTATCAGATTTCACAGAATATTGTTTCTCAGCACAGGCTTGGAGTGTCTCTTTTTGTTGCAAAAGATGACTTGATAAAGAATAATGGCCTGTTCAATTGTTTAGCATTTCTGTTTTGATTACTCCCAGACTAAATAATAACGATCCTAAACATTTTGTATTTTCATCAAATCTAATATCCATCCCCCTCCATCTCACTTTCTCTACACTGCCTGAGATTGCACCCACCCAAATGTGATTGAATCCAGAAATTGTTTGTGGTTTCTTCATTAAAATTTTAGAAGATTGCTTCAGCAATGAAAGCTAGACCATCTGAGTATAATATGCAGACCCTATTTTAGTGTTAACCTGGCTAGGGAAGACTATTAATGACTCCATATCTGAATGATTTTAATCTGTGTAGGATGAATGGAACAGGAAGGGACCAAGGTGTATCTATATATGTGAAATCACGTTTTCAGTCATGATATTACATGCTGTAACCATCCCAAATGTTTTGAATTCACAGCTCTGAAGGGTAATACAGGGTCTAACAACTCAATTACTATGGTGGCAGTGGAAAGAACTCAGTTATCTGATTCCTCCACTGTAGATAAATTGGCTCAACTAATTCATCAATACTGTAATTCTGGGTGACCTCAACATAAATTGGCTGACTACTGTGTCTGACCAACCAACTACTACGACTGTCTGACCAATATATAAAAATGTGAAAAAAACTCAACATATCATAAATAGTTATTGATCCTTCCATGCTCTGAAAGGTCATACAAAGTCGACCTTAACGCCTCATTTCCACCGGACTTGCAATTCTAGTAGTGATTAAGAGAAATGTATAAAAACTTAAATGAACAAGTATTAGTATATATTTAAATGACCTACAAGTATATATTTAAATGACCTTCATCACAGCGATAGTCACTAAACCGCTGATATCCCAGATGTGAACAGAGCCCTGTATTATTTGTCAAATTACTTTCTCTCAATCGTCAGTAAACATGTACCTTTTAGAACGCTTAGAATATAAGACACCTTAAGCCCTTGGTTATCTATCATCACTCCCTAAAGAAAGGAACAAAGCTTCAAGAAAGCTAGTCATTCAGGGATTCCAATCCATTTGTCAACATTTAGACACGTAAGAAATTAGTGTGAAACTGTAGTTAGGACTGCCACGTCAAGCTACTGTTAAGAATTAATTAGCAGCTCGTAATCGGATCCGGCAACATTTCAGAAAGCAGTTTAAATATTTATCAAAGGTGTTTTATACAGTTGGAGCTGGAATTCTCAAAGCTGGTTTCCGAGTTATCCACATGAACGACATCAGTTCTGGGTGGCTGGGGGAGCAGTGTTTGGATTCTTGCCAGTGAAAATGGGCTTGCTGCTGGGAGCCATTCTTCACCCCGTCCTGTTCCCCCTTCATATCAATGACATTGATTCTTCTGTGCATGTTGGTCTTATTCAACTTGTGTTGATCCAACTTGTGTTGATGATACTATTTTATACTGTATTTCTGATTCTGATTCTGATTCATTGAGAATATACTACTACCGTTCAATGTGCTGCAAGATGCAGCAATTACTCCTATTTACCTTAAATTGGTGCTTAATGCAAATTATGTATGTTGCCTTCAAGATTGAGATAATAAAATATTTCAGAATAATATACTGGCATCTGGCTTGGCGAGAAATGTACGTTTCAATATGATAAAAGGTTTAACTCATGAATGAATGTATAAATGAATGCCTACTACTATTAAGTGGTTTATTATTTTATCCAAAGCGACTTAAGGTGAATTCAGATGCATGACATTAAAAACGTAGCGTTGAGGGAATCTAACTCAAGGTTGCCTACAGGTTGAGTAAGGAGTCGAACCCACACCCTTTTCAGAAACAGAAACACTATAGCCACTACACAATCCTGCCCCACTATACTATTCTATAACACCTGGCCACTATGTGTTTTTTCATTTGCTTTGCCTGCTCGCTGCTTAATGCATGCATGTGTAGAGGGAGGCCGAGGGAGAAAAAGAGAGGGGAACATGCCAGTCCTTGTCAGTGTCACATTACCGCTATGCCGATGTTGGTGTGCTGGCTGTCACCTCAGTGTACTGGGGCTTCTCAGTGGACTGTCAGTCACAGAGTTCTCCTGTTGTTGACACTGGGGCTCCGGACGATGTTTCATATAGACCTATCGGCACACTCTACCTCTCATTCAGTCTCTTTCTCTCTCTCTTACTCGTCTATCTCTTCTTCTCTATCTCTTGTTGACACTAGGACTCTGGACGACGTTTCCTACAGACCGATCTAAATACTCTACCTCTCATTCAGTCTCTCTCTCTCTCTCTCTCTCTCTCTCTCTCTCGTTGACACCTGGACTCTGGACGATGTTTGGGATAGACCAGCGGTTGGCAACCTTAGGCATGCGAGCCACCAGTGGCACGTGGCTGCTTTTTCTTTCTTTTTTTCATTATTATTCTTTTTCACCACTACAATGCAGCAGCATAATCATTACTACCCATTTTTTACACTTTATTCTGTTTTGGGCATTTCCTCCCAGTGCAAATATGTTTAAATTAGATACTGAAAGCAGTGTTCTGAAATGGGATCAATTAAGAGTTTGTAAACCTATGTTGTGAGTAATAGAGAAGACATTTTTTTTATTTTTGTTGCAAGTGGCCTGTATGCACGGCCTTCACATGGTTTTTGAAATCTGTACATCTACACAATCTGTCTTAAAGATATTGATGTGGATGTTTCCATCATTCTCATAAATGATGCTGTGCTCAGTCAGTAGCAAGTACAACCGACAAGTCAGCAGGCAACCAGCCTGGTTAATGTCCTCCTCCCAGCCAATCAGAATCAACCATTCTTAAACAAAGTAGAATCAATTTAATTATAATTTGTTAGCCCATGTTGCAAATATAACAACAAATACAACTTTAAAATGTTGATGCATGATTGTGGACCATATGGAAATAGTATATGAATATATTGTTGCTTAAGGCACACTCATTAACAAGAAAATGTCAAACTGGCACTGCATGTTGAAAAGGTTGCTGATCCCTGGTATAGACCTATCCGCATACTCTATCCATCTAGCTCTCTTTCTCTCACTCGTGTTGACACTGGAACTCTAGATGATGTTGTTTCCTTTAGACCTATCGCTGTACTCTGTCTCTGTTACACTGTGTCTAGTCCTGTCTGGCTCCTCAACACTGTTTTCTATACAAATATCAACAAGCTCTGCCTCTCCTTCAATCATACTCTGGGCAGTGTTTATCTGTCTATAATAATCCTCTGCCTTTACCTACATGATGCCCCTCTTCCTCGCTCTCTCTGTCTGCTCTGCTCTTTCTCTCTTTTGCTCCTCTGTATTTGGAATACATCAAATGGTTATATGTGGCTGCTTTCACTGGTGCACATGGATGAACCACGCTACCCCCACTTATGCTAATTTCCGTATTCCCGCACCCTTAACTCTCTGTGTTTGTTATCTTATGCTTCATATTAAACTCTGACACACTGTGTGCTTGTTAAGACATTACGCTTTTTAATTGTCAGAAATCTCCCCAGATTTGTTGACTTAATCCATTCTTCCTCGCAAAAAAAATTTACATCAGCTCAGCTCTTCTTCATGCCGTCTTTCTATGCGTGGGTTAATATGAATGAACATAGCCACTTCCAGAATGGAAGAATCAAATTCCCCCTCCAGAACCTCCATGTTTCTTCTCATCGGCATGCTATCTCCGACAGCAGCATGTCGAGTGAATACAGTGGCCTATAGATCACTCAAATAGGACGTGATGGGTTCAGTAGACAGAATCATGAACAGTCCAAGGGTAATAGAAGCAGCCCCAGCAGCCTATTAGGTTGTGTCTGTGATGGGCAAAGTAGAATTAAGTAGGGAATATTAAAGGCCCCCATGTACCTGAAGCAAAATCTAAATTGACATAAAAGTTAAACTGTATTCTTTTGCATTGTTTCCTTTTGTTTTTTACGCAAAGTTCTATATTTTAATTGTGATCTTACAAGGTCACTAAAGGCTTTCAGAGAAGCAGAGCAGCAATCTTAAGAATTGCTTGATCTTACAATAGAAGCTTTAAGCATTTATCTCATTATTAGGATAATGTTTAGAGCCGAAAATAATAACCAATGACCCCTTCTGTTTCTTCATTCCCCTGAGGATCTAATTGTTTTCAGAGATGGAAACTATCTGAAAACATTCAATTAATCTTTCCCAAGCTTTTTTTTCCCACTGATTGTTTGGATGATTTATGTAATGAGGGGCACCTTTAACATAATGTAAAATCCTTCCCAGCCTTTAAATGGCCAGCGTTTTATATGACCAATTTAGCAGATTCAAGAGCACCCACAACACTGTGTACGTGATGCCATTAGTGGCATGCTGTTGTTTAAATGTTATTGAAGTCAGACAGGAAACTGTAATGCGGGGGTAGGATTTCCATTGGGGTTCGGCGCTGTCAATTCTTTTTGAGAAAAATAAAAGAGGTGCTTGCTCTACTTTTTTAATGTTCAGTCTAAAATGTCTAATATTTGTCATAGACAGAATGCACAACTGAAGCCACAGAAAATGCAGAGGGGTGGAGTTAGGAAAGGTTTCTTGTTCTGCTCTGATTGGCTCAGGTTTTGTTTGGCAACAGTAACAGTTATTTCCACTGCTTTTCTTAAAATATTCACTGTGGGTCAATGACAGATTTACAGAGTACTACAGTGTGCCACTGGGCTGTTATAATGGTAATCAATAAAAACAGGATTATGCTTTATTTAAAGAGATAAGGGTAGGAGCTGATTCTCTTATAGTATCATAAATAAGAAAACAGCCGAGCTTTTAATGATTCCGACATTGAAAATCATGGTGCAGTCGGTCGGATATTAAACAATGTTAATCTCAGGGGCAATAGTCATGCAACAAAATCCATCCAGAGAATGAAAAAGAGAGATAAAAAAGGAAGGCTAAGTTATAATGAAGGGGACAGAAAGAACGAGGAAAGGAGCAATAAGGAAAGACAACTCTCAAGCATTTTCCAGTAACCACACCAACTGTCTCAACTTAAACTCTTGCTCATCCTACAAGCTGAATCTGAATCTGAATATACAATATGGTGAAAATGGTGTTTTCAGTGGAAAATGTGTTTATGGTGTGGTGGAGTCAGACTTGGGAAAACTAGAGTGTCTAGCGTTGAACTAAAAGACAGAAATGAGAGAACAAGGTATTTAACGTATTTAACTCGGGTCCCCACCCACTGAAAAGTCTGCCATCTGCTCCCAGCCCGAGACTCTTTTTAATGAAATAATAACATGTAATTTACAGTCAATTACACAATAATGCATGGCACTTGCACCAAATAATTCTCTAATGGATGAATGCTGATTTTTAGGAACGTTGTATACCCACTTTAACACCGTTAGTCCTTGTGAAAGGAGATGGAAGCTTTTTTTGCTCCCATGCAATTTCCCCACACAAAAAATAAGCAGCACCTAAGGATTTAGAAGTTAAATAAGTCTTGGATTGAGTGACGGGCAGGCTGCCAGAATGTGTCTCCAACGAAGCTGAGGTTTCAATGTGTCTCTGAGTCATAATCACCCAGTGGGAGCTTGATGCACATCATTCCAGCTCGATGCTGTTCCTTGCCTCTACTTTTGTGTTTATGTTGTCAAGCCGCTTCAGAGCCCGTAGAGTAATCTACTTAGAATGTCATCGCTGCTGCACCGATGAATTGTTGGCTTCCCAGCCTCGCCATTGAGTTAGTGCTGCTTTTAGCCTGGTGATCAGGAGGAGACTATGAGTGCTATTCCTTTACGGTGGTACGGCTCCTCTGCATGGCATTCTACTAAATCGTGAAACTTTGATTGCTATTGCGATTAGTATTTGTATACAATAGCAGTATATAAACACTGTGTCGGCCTATGCTGATCATTTAAATAAGAAAGAAAGAAATATAGGTTTGTGTAAATATAAGGTAAAACTTTAGGTTTCTCTGCGTATCTCGGTTACCTGTCCTGCTGAACTCTCTTTAAAAGAATACCATCGGTCATCTTTTAGAGAGGATAACAAATAGTTTGACTCATATGAACGGAGGTTGTAGCAACATTAATGTTGGGTACATTATTGAAATGCAAAGATATTTAAAGGTGGGTTCAGATCCATGGGATTTGGGGGCAGCTAGGGGTAAGGCATCAAGGCTCAAGGATGGCAATAGAGATTGCAGACATTTGGGATCGAACCCAGTACCTTTTGGCTGGGAGTCACGACGCCCTCGCCGCAACACATCTTGTCCTTTTATATATGTACATATATTTCGTATAACAATGCCATTGATTCATTGTCGCCAACAATGAATCAATGCTATCTCGTCTTACACATGGCGGTCACAAAATTCCCCCTCTACCTCAGTCCACCACAGGCCCACTTCAAACCGAACCTCCTGAGGCATTCAAAGCGTAGCAGGAAATCGCTTCTATAGCTTCTTTTGTGCCGGGGCCCTCTCATGTTGGGTTCAGTTTCATGAGGACGTAAGGAAATCGACAGCAGGCAACGGGGCTGCTTTGACACCCACACGCCGTGGCATTGCCGTTCTTCTCAACGGATGCCTCCATTCTTTATATTATTCATGGGATGTCTAGGGTCCGCTGGGTCAGGGAAGAAGCATCAAAGCAAAGGCATGGGGAGAAAGGGCAATGTAATCCCACCCCCAGATACAAGTGGCGGTTCACAACCGCAAACACAGGGTTACAAGGGGGGGCGGTCAAACGAGCATACCTTGATAGCAAATGTGTTAGACTCTGAGATGAAAGACGCCGGGGCTTGATCCCCAATGTCTGCCCCCTGCCTCCAGGCGTCCTCGTGGGAGATCCCTAACCCTAACCTTTGCAGCCAGCTCCGAAATGACTCAAAGTTGAGTGGCACGGATCTATGATCACCACACGTCACTCCAAATAAAAACATCTGTCCACGGCAGAGGCATCTTGTCTGCTTGATGATATTCTTTTCATGTGTTTATTTTAAACATTGACATTGAGAGGTGTTGAGTGTCATTTAATAAACCACGGATGGCTCAATCTGGCATGTCGTGTTTGCAAGAGGCACATCTAAGTGGAGAAATAAAGGGCTGTTGTACCAGGCACGCACAGACGCACGTCGGCATGTCTTAGAGACAGCAAAACAGATAGGAGAGGGAGATGGAGTGACGGTTCTGGAGAGAGAGATGGAGTGGGGGAGGGTGGGAGAGTGAGAGTAAAATAGAGGCAGCGTTGATGTAGAGATAGGAAAAGAGAGAGAGAGCGATGGCTGGGATAGAGAGAAGGAGATGTATAGAGAAAGTGAGAAGAAAGTGAGGGGGGGGTGGGAGGGAGGTAGATAGACAAAGAGATATCCCTGGGGATGAAAGAGAGAGAAAGTGATGGTGGGGGAGAGAGAGATGACAAAGAGAGAGAGAGCGAGAGAGAGAGATGGCAGTAGCATTATAAGGTAAATACAATGCATCTTGGTAAAACTGATGTTTTCAACCTCAATTATCACTCTCCGACACTGACCAATCACTGCTATTTATGCCATGCATCATTTATCTGGAGGCAGTCTTTCTACAGGAGATGGTACGCCACACACTTTCTTGGCTGATGGCTGTTGAACATGTGCCGAGGAAACTGGGCCGAGGCTTCAGAAGTCATTGAGCTAGTCATGATTTTGTTTGACCGATATTTTTTATTTAATTTTTAATTTTTCTCTTGAGACGTTAAGTACTGATTGCACATTTTTCTAGGTTTACAAAACATACACACATTTCTTTCTAGTAATTGCCATTTTAAAAGGGCACTTATGCCTTCCAATATGTGGTAATAACAGCCAATTATCTAAATTCAGAGAAAATAATCGTTACTATCATCACAATCATTATTTACAAAGATGTTGGTAGTCCACCCGCAAGTAACAAATACTTAACTCCAATTGTTGGGAAAAGTGAACAATTCAACAATGAGCCTTTGCTGCTTCTTCTTTGTTCGAATTCTTTGTCATTCCGAATGAATGTCTTGTTTGAAATTTCAAACTTCTCTCTCTCTCTCTCTCTCTCTCTCTCTCTCTCTCTCTCTCTCTCTCTCACTCTCACTCTTGATACAGACAGACAGACAGACAGGAAAAGATAGATAGATAGAGACAGACATTAAATATACGTGTATATGTACTTTATATAAAGAGAGAGAAAGATGGTGTTCTTAAATATATGTCTATGTATTTAAATATGGTTGCTTTACTGCGTCCTTATCTCTCTCCCGCCTCCGTCCAGGTTTCCTTTGGTCAGTGAGCTGGCTCCCATTGGAACGTCTGTGGGGACTATCGTGGCAGCGGCTGTCGACCAAATCATCTTCTACTCCATCGTGTCCGGAAATGAACGCGGTAGGTGACGGCGTTGCACTGCCAGGGCCGCCAGCTTGTACCTTGGTCTTTTCCCGCCCGCGTTCACGCATCAGAATAGCGTACGTAGAGATTTTTGCATTCGCGCCACGTCACTTCTAGCAGAGTGCTACGACGAGCTCAACGCTCAGCCAAGGTGGTCTTGGCCATGAAAAAACACGTGAAAGATCCTGTTGGATCAGACGGTATTATTATTATGTAAGTGCTCCTGCGTTGTGTTGGAGGCATTCCCCCTTGGGGTTTATGTGACATTTAAACATGTGCTGTGAGATTCGTTCCTGGGAGCGATGGATCGTCTGTAGTGGCTCCGGTATCGGAGCACTCTCCATTTTTGAGTTTTTAATTTTTTTGTTTGTCAAAGGTAACCGCAGCACTTTTCATCATTGCTGCCTAGCAACACATATCAAATGAACCAAGATCAAGACCGGAGTCTGTGATTCCAGGGCAGACCCATCGATTAGACTCAGATAACAAATAAGCCGGTCCTCCTCATTAGGCAACAAAAGCTTCAGAACATGCGACAAACTCACACGCACACACACACACGCACACGCACACACACACACACAAGCATACACGCAGTTTATTTTTTGGTGATTGGTTGTTGTCCACAGGTTTGAGCCCAAAGTGTTTTCCTCCCATCAGTCCTAGCACATCGAGACGTCCTCAACGTCTCTGTCGTCACCGTAAACTGTGTTCTGTCGCTCCGAACATGATTATCTTCCTATGAATCAGGCGTTCTTTTAATTTACATAAATTTGTTTCCTTGCATGAAGCGTGTCTTGATGAAGCCAGGCAGATGTACGGGGGGGGTTGCCTTTTACAGGGTGGGGTGGAGGAGGAGGAGGAGGAGGAGGAGGGGGGAATAAAGAGCAGAACAGATGGGAGGTGAGGACACGCTAATGCATTGGGTAGACTGTTCAACACACACGATGGGTTTGATCCCAGAACGTCCGGCGGACCAACCCACAGGCGTCGGGGTGCAAGCCGTCCTCTCCCTGCTCCTGGGCAGCCTGGGCCCTCTTATCCTCTGGAAGTCCCTTTGGATGTCCAGTGTCCTGACTGAACGGCTAAACAGTGACAGAGACAGGGGACGGGGGTGAGGGTGAAAGTTGAGGGTGAAGCAGCAACCGTGAGATGGTGAATAGGTGGATAGTAAAGAAGACAGCGTCTAGCTGTGGGCCAAAGCCATTCTGTTGTTGTGCTCCACCTGCAGGTCACTTCATGGTGAACAACCTGACGGGGGTGATCTACACAGCCCGGCTGTTGGACTACGAGACCCTGACCAGCTACGTCCTCCGGGTGCAGGCTGACTCAATGCTGGTGGTGATGGCCAACTTCAGAGTGCCCTCCAAATGTAAGACCCGGGGGGGGGGGGGGGGGGGGGG
>JAOPUD010000044.1:9934202-9944471 GCA_027122715.1 Trisopterus minutus
ACACACACACACACACACACACACACACACACACACACACACACACACACACACACACACAGACACACACACACACAAACGCTTGCATGCAGACAAATACATATGGGGATTCAGACATACACACACATACACACACACACAAACACCTGCGCACACACACAAGCAACACACACACACAGAAATAGACCCGTCTGAACAAACACACAGATGTACCCGCACCACTCACTCACACACACACACCACACACGCACACTCTTGTTGTCTATCCTCTCTCTCTTTCTCTCTCTCACTCTCACTCTCTGTCTCTTGCACTGTATGTGTGACAGCTAAAAGGTCACAGCTGCTGGGGGAACAACAAGGTTTAAAGAGAAAGCATCAGTGACGGAAGAGGGGGAGCGAGGAACAGAGGAGAAAACCAAGAGGAGGGATAAAGTGAGACTAGGGGGAAAGAGGAGAGGAGAAAAGAACAGGGAAACGGTATAGCTGGGGGGGGAGAGATTCTGCCCTTGTTTTAATGTAACATCACTGCCATTGTTATGCCTGTTTTCACTCGATAGAGGATTTGAATGGAGGCCAGTGATTGCAAACAGTCTGTGTGGTTGGCACAGCTATATCAGAAGGCCTACATCTGCCATTGGACGGTGTGAGATAAAGCATGCGCCAGTGGCCGTACGACTTGCATAGTGTTACTTGTCAACAGCCAGCAGGATACAATTGCAACTGCCGGTTCACAGCATGTTGGGTCTCCCGGCTACATGTCTGTTTATTTGTGTTAGGAATTAGAGCATTAACCAGATATAGATAGCCGATATGAAGATATTTCAATTCCAGTGTACCCACTAAATATAGACCTTGTGTAGATATTGTTTTGATAAACTAGATAAGGTTGCTGCTCAGCAGACGTGATATCATCTTCGTTCCAGTTCAACACGTTTCATTCTTTTTTTAATGTTTGAGTAATGTACACTGTGTTTAGTTACATCGATGTGTGTCTGAGATTGGATGACACTTTTGAATGGAAGTCTGTAGTTTATAGTTCAACAGGCATTAGAGTGCCCTCCTTCAAACAGTGGCATAAATAATCTTTTTTTTTTCTAGCGTTCTATCCTATGCCATAGCATATGATAACGTAGTATTTTTCATAAACTCAAAACGCTGAACGCTGACATGACACAACATATCATTACAGAATACGTATTATAAAATAGTGTTGACACAATGTCAACACTCCAGCCACCACATGCCATCGGGACATAAACATCAAACACCGTAAAAAACGTGTCAAAACCTAAAATAAATCTTTGTCACGCGCCATGTCATTCCTCGACACAGCATGAAATAACCAGATGTCACAGCTCATGACTCCTTACACACGTATCCGGCACTAACAGATACTCCAACAGCGGTTGTGTCACCATGAATCAGCGGTTAACAGAGAGCGCAGTGCGTTAGACAGCGCTGTCTGTCACACCACCTGTTCTGTTGATCTCCGCTCCGTGTACCAGCTGTGGAGCCCACGGCTGATGGGGGGGCGGTCTCATTGATCCTGGAGGGCTTTGATGCGTCACATGATCGGCGGTGTTAAACGGCTCATTCATTAGCCATCTGGGACAGGGGGACTCCACCCTCGTCAGGGTTACGACTGCCGTCGGATGCGTGCGAGCAGTCCGGGTGCACGCGCGCGCGCAGGCACACACACACACACGCGCGCGCGCATGAATGTATAATGTGCATTCTGAATAATCTACACTGTACACATGTTTATACAGAACACACGCGTACACACATAAACACACACAACACGCACTACTTACACAGCAAACTAAGACTACATAAACTATCTGCACCACAGACATTAATAGCAAGCATAAATCAGATAGGTTGCTGTGTTTCTTTTCCTAGAAACGAGTGGCAACAGGAAAGAGGATCTCTATTAGTTTAATGATAAACGTACTGTATGCTTAGTATGTCCATGCTAGACACACACGCAACACAATACCCCTGAGACTCCTCCACACACACACACACACGCACACACGCACACACACGCACACACACACACACACACACAAACACATTTTTTTTTTGTTTACACAAAATCCATCACCACCCATATACAGACACACAACACAGAATAAACACAACGTCCAGCATCCTGCACACCTTAAAAAGCAAAGGGACCACGGCTGCACCACCGCTGACTTTGATTTGTACACTTTACACAGGGAGGACCCAGATCAAAGCCCCCAGCGTCTTCCTGCACAGGGTCCCTTTCAGGTGACCCTCTTGAGTTTCACAAGGCCAATCTCACTTAACTCCTAATGAGGCAGGAAACCGCGGTGATCAAAAAGCCTTGTGGTGAGCAAGTCCTGGTCCCGCTGCTATATTTAGATCCAGAGACAACGGGGTTGACCATCAAAAGGTGTATTTGAATAGAATAAGCCCCTTGTGCTAAAAGAAACCCCCGCCAGACAAAGGTGCTTGTGACAAACTACTATACTCACACCTTCTGTACAACATGAAGGAGGAGATGGGGTCACTCTAGAGTACATGGATGAGATTTTCTTCACACTTGTACATTTATACGAGCTGTTTAAAAGATGCACTTTAAGAATCTGTTTTGGAGCACCTGACAATGGTCTATACTCTCACAAGAGACAACCACCAAATCGAAATATTTGTGTGTCACAATGTTGACTTTTAGATTAAATTATGTATAAAGACCCCTTCTATATTCCACATTCCTTTGTATTTAATCTAATGCGAAGGGTTTTAATATACCTTTAATATAATTACTTCAGGTAGTTATTGTCCCCTCTTTAACCCCTTATAGAATACTGACTTTGAAGTTAAGCAGGCCATATAATGTCATTATATACTGTTTCAGCTTGGCATTGCAATTGCTGCTGTTTATCAGCCAGTGGCCACAAGATGGCGCTGCGTTCATCCAGCAGTTGAGGAGTAGTCGGGACAATGACTGTGTGGCTTCAACTTTCGTTCCACCTCTCTCACCTCTTCTGATTGTCCAGACTCAACACTTTCCCTGTGCTGTTCTCTGTCTGCTCTTATTAATGCCTGGAACCATGGGACAGGACAAACAACGCAAGGTGAAAATAACATGATCCGGAAATCCTATCCACTAACACTTTATTTTTTGTTCACAGGCCTAATTTGTTTCCTCAAGCTTTATTTAAAGTAAACATAGACAATAATTTCATTAAGAAGTGTTGTTGGTATTGTTGGTAGTATACCTGGGGGCTTAGGTGGTTTAGCATTTCTTGTCGCAGTTCGTTGATAATTGTATTTCTGTGTACTTCCTTCTGTCGTTTCCGTCGCATTGGTCCGCGCGTGACACATGCGACTCTCACGGAATAAACAAAGAGCGATGGGCCTGGACAGACACAGAGTCGGACAGAGGGCCAGACTCCACCACCAACACCCTTTGAGAGCTCGGAGGAGAATATGGAGTTTTTATGCGGTTGGGGTACAGCATGGCGTGACTGTGTGACTCTCAAAGCATTCTTATCATTCAGCACCTCACCGTGCCTGTCAGGAGGAGAGAGTGAGGAGCCCTAAAGACGAAGATGGCTTAAGATACAGGACGGGCACACCAGGAGACTGAGAGGAAGAGTAATAGAGTAGTACGAGGTACATCAGTACATCACCAAGGAGGTGAGACAGATAGAAAGGCAGATGGGGGATAGAAATACAGACGGAAGGACAGAAACGGAGGGAAATGCTGAAAGAAAGACCAAGTGAATGAAACATTCAGACATACAGACAGAGAGTTAGACAAAATATTTAAAATTAAGGCAGAGAAGGATAGAATGTCAGATGGAACCAAAAAACTGAGGGACAGAAATATACAAAAGACAGGCAGACAGACAGACAGACAGACAGACAGACAGACAGACATACAGCCAACAGAAAGACACAGAACACAGGGGTGGGGGGGGGGGCAAAGTTATAGAAAAATTATAGAAAAAAATCTACTCTTACCCCTGGAGGGCTTTCTCCCCGAACCAGTCCCCCTTCCCCTGGGTGCGCAGGTAGACGGGCTCCCCGTTGGCCTGGTCCTCCCGGGTCACATTCACCTGGAGGGCAAGGACGAGGAACAGGTGAGACGCGACATAGGCTTAGGGGCAGTGATTACCAGGAGGTATGTGACCGGCTGATAAGCGGTGGCAGACAAGATCAAGTCATTTCAATGGGCAGTAATTGATTTGTCCATTATATTGACCCTCCTCCTAATCTCACCACCGGGCTGCCAGCCCACTGCAGGGATACCAAGGGATAAGCTTAATACTGAAAAAAGTGAATTCAAGTAAGAAAGAAAAGGAAAACATATGAAAAAGAAAAAGGACGAAAGTAGAAATGTCTGCGCTTTATGTGTGTGTGTGTGTGTGTGTGTGCGTGTGCGTGCGTGCGTGCGTGTTAGCGTGTCTGAGTAAGAGTGCGTGTGTGTCTGTGCGCACGTGGGGGCGTGCATGCATTTGTCTGTGTCTGTGTGTGTGTGTTTAGAAATGACAGTAATAAATGGATGGGATGAATTAGTTAAAGGAGAAAAATCGGCAGCAGCAGCAGTCTGGAAAATTAGAAACAAAAAAATTGGGCAGAGCTGGGGGCATTGATGCTAAAAAGGATTGCCATGTGAATGAGATCCAGACCAAATGAAGGGTGCAGGGCATAGGGGTCGGTATTCCATTTGGGATTTGACCATAAAACCTTTCAGCGGTAACTAGTGGTACAGGTGGCACGCACAATGTTCCCGCTCTTGTGTACACAAGCCGGTTAAAGGAGAACCGTCGTGCCCAGCTACCGTGTTATCTTACACCGGAGAGGACGGCATCGCATGGGTGTCGTGAAGAGATTGCGTTTTAAAACACCTTCCCATTTACCATGTTAAAAAATTCCCGGAGATATCTGGCCGTGTGAGAACAGACAATCTTTGAACTTTTCTGTGATTGTTGGCAGAAACATAGCGCATGTTGCTGATTATTTCACAGCACAGGGATGAGCCGGAAGGTACTTTTTTCCCGCTTCCCTACATTTCCTGTTCTCCAAAGCATGAGCAATAGGTCAAGAACGAGGGCATTCGCATTACTCGTGGGTGTACAATCACATTTCCTGGTCACTGAGCCCGTGCGTGTGTGTACGTGGCTATTTGCAGAGCAAAATGCCTCTGAAGCTAATGTGCACATGCTCAAAACTTTTGAACCGGCAGTGTTACCTGAGTTATTTCCTGAGTTGGAAATCTTTGCTCAAGCCCGGAGGAGGAGCTAGTGCAGGGGGCTTTGTGGACGCATAAATGTGCAAATAAATGACCCACAGGATTGTGGGTTCCATTCAGTTCCTGGATGACCTACATGCACAAGCATGATGATGGTGGTGATGATGATGATGATGATGATGTCTGTTCCAACCCTTTCCCACAGAGGGGTGTGTGACATCTCCCTTATTGTTCTAAAACAGAATGATGATGTTACCCACATCATGTTTGAGGATGTGTGGGGGCCCTCTCTGCCATGGCGGCTGTGTATTACTGATCGATGCAGGAGGAGAGGCGGTAACTATGGAAGCAGGTGGAGAGAGAGAGCAAGAGAGAGAGAGAGAGAGAGAGAGAGAGAGCGAGAGGGAGAGAAACTCACCTTTCCCTTGCTGATGATGAAGAAGGTGTCTCCCCGTGCCCCTTGCCTGATGATGTACTCTCCATCTTCATAGTGTGTCTGTCAGGAGAGGGGGAGAGAGGAGAGCAGGGGAGGGGGGAGGAGAACATGGAAGAGGGGAGCAGAGCAAGGGCAGAGGAGAGGGGGGGAAGAGAGGAGGGGGAGGAGGACAAGGAGGGTGGACGGGGAGAGGAGAGGAGGGCAAGGGGGAAGGAGAGGAGAGGGGATGGGAGGAGAGGAAAAGGGAGGAGAGGATGGTTGGTGGGGGCAGGGGACAGGAGAGAATGGGAAGGGGAGCAGATGACGTAGGGGAGGGGAAGAGAGAATAGAGGAGAGGGGAGGGGAGGAGCATTGAGGACGGGGAAGGAGACCAAGGGGAGAGGAGAGGAGAGGTGAGGTAGGATAGGAGTTGATTTGGAAAAGGAGCAGGGGGGAGAGAGGTGGAGAGGAGGTACATAAATAATATGTGATGAGTACAGAATTAGAGAGGGGGGAGAGTAGAGGGTGAAAAATGGGAGGAGAGGAGAGAGATTAGCATATTTGCACAGTTCTTTTCTCTGGAGCAGCAGGGGGTGAAATACAGTTGCCTACAATGAGGATCACAACCGTTTTTAAGAACCTTTATATGCACCTAAATGCTCTCAGGAGAAAGATAGAGCAAACAATATACATACACAATTATCACCCATTTTATTCAAATTGAATAATGTGAGGAAGACCGTCTGGAATACTTTTGTTACTTAATCATTTCCTGCTTATTCTAACTTCAGCACTTAAGGGTTAGCACTAACACTCACTCAATGATTTAATCTATTCATATTTTGAAGGAGCTTTACAAAAAAATAAGAATATGCAATGGATAAAACTAGATGAGAAAGCAAACATAATCTCACAACGTTTAAAAAATGCAAGATGCTTTATCACCAGGGGTGGGAGGGGGCGGAGCAGGGCTTCCAGGAAGTGCACGTCATAAAGCAATTCCCTATTGGCCAGTGGTTGATTTACATACTGCTGCTGCGCCGAACAAACCACCGCTGCGCGATAAGCCCCCTCTCTGAACACTATCAAAACAACCCATGAAAAATGCAAACACTACAGCGCACTACATTAACATAGAAACCCCGGTGCTTATTAACGAACCGCCCCCTCAAGATGAAAGTGCTCCTCAGGCTGTCCGCCCCCCCCCCCCAGAGGGATGTCTGTCACGTAACACGGCTGTATTCTCCGCGTTAACCTCCACAGCTGATGCATTAACAGAGATGCGCTTCCCGCACAATCTGTATACATTATTAATGCTACCAGGCAACCAAAGCTTTGATTCCCTTTGGTTTTCTTTACAGCTCCATGCGAGAGGTTTCCCTATAGGGTTCCGGCGTTGTGTTACGGTTTTGACCTTGTGCGTTTCACTGGCATTACAAGACCTAACTGCTATAGAGAGGAACGGAGGAGGAGGAGAACGGGAAGAACGACGAGAGACACGGGGCGCTGCTTACCTCCTCGAGGACGTCGGCTAGCTTGCTCAGAATGTCCTCCTGTAGGCCGTGGAACGTAGGAACACTGCGGAGCGAAGGAGAGGCAGGGATGAGTTGTGAATCAAAACAAGGGGAGAGGGAAGAAAGAGTTAGTGAGGGGCAGCTCCCCCTTGGTTTGGTTTGTCTTACAACTCCCGAATCAGACTAAATCACAAAACTAAATTATTGTATCGGTGTACATCGGAGGCCTGCTCCCTGATGTCACTACCGCTTACCTCAGATCCCAAGGTTGAATACACAAGTTGGGGGGGGGGAGGTTCCCATATTTGTTTACCGTTTGTTGTTTTTCCCTGTCTGCCCTCATGTTTGCTATCTGCCTGTTATCGAAACAGGATATCTATAACAGGGTGTTGATCTTGTAAAGGCTACAGCCATTAACCATTGGAAAAGAAAAAGGGCCTCTCTCAGTAGCTCCCCGGTCATTCACCAGGCCTGGTAACAGTAATCAAAGCCATCCAGCCCACCCACCCCACAGGCGGCTAGTCTCTGTAGAGCTCTGCTGACGGAAGAGCGAGCTTTGGTCAGCAAGCCAGCTGGCCCTCTCGACGCCACACTCAGAACTGCTATTTTGTCCCCATATATTTCCAGAAACGTCCAAGTTGTGAAGCCTTTTAAGGCCTAAAGGCAAATTTCAAATAAGACTTAATAATACCAAATGTCCAAGATGTAGGTCATTGATTGACCTTTCACTTTTCTAAAAACTCAACTCAATGCTGATTGTTTTTCTCGTTAAAATGAATTGCAACATGACGTAATGTGAGCGTAATAATACAAAGAACATGTGTGTCCCTCTCACGGATATACAGATAAAACAAGCCTGATCGTCAATTTCCTGTGCACTAAACCCCGTGTGAAGTAGTATTCCCACACGCTGAGCAGCAGTGGGTGGATGGCTGTTAGGGCGACCTGATAGCCAGAGGCGCCTTCTTTATCCAAAACGGGGAGGGGGGTGAGTGTGGATTGATATAGCTCACTAGCCTTAGATGTATTACCTATCTTCCATGAACTCCAACTTCACACACAATTGATGTGACCCACAAACTAAAGCTATTATTATCTGATTATAATCTAGTATATTTTCCTCACACATTAGTAATATTCGTTATGTTTATTATTTATATTATTTAGTTTATAAATACGTTGAAATTGTTTAAGTTAAGTTGCTAAAAAAACACGTTATGTGTGTGTGTGTGTGTGTGTGTATGTGTGTGAGTGACTGCCTTCCTTCTTCTGATATGTTAGATTGTGTTTGAAGAGGTTACAGCCATTATCTAACAAGCACAGAGGAGACTGGCTCTTTCTCTGTGTAGGACACAACCAACGAGATTAGCTGTGAAGACAGGGCTGACTTATTGGCCTTCAAAGAATATCAGATGTTGTTTTTTTTCTATGTTTTTCGGAGTGAAAGCTGTGTGTGCTGTATGTTTGAACCCAATAACCCATGCCCAAAACTATTAATTATCTCTTGTTGCACTTGGCCCACTCTCAATGTTCTATTGTTAAGCAGACTTTCCCCCTGTCTCGATTTACTTTTATTTAGCAGACGCTTTTATCCAAAGCAACTCCCAGTGAATTGAGACATTAAGGAGGCCGTTAAGGGACATGTTAGCCTGGGAACCAGATGCAAGCTCATGTTTCCTTTGCTCTGCAGATAAGGTCTTGCTCCCCTCCCATACAAAAAGATTCCTGCCCAGTGCAAGATAGACCAATCACAACCGTTTATTTAATATGAGGCGGGATAAATATGATAATTAAATATAAGCTAAACAACTGTCTGTTGTTTACGCTATCAAGACCGTTTCAAACAAGCTGGATGGTATTTTTTCACTAAAGAGGAAGAAACCCCTGCAGATGTTTTTTTTGTCGCTCAGCGCTGCCGTTTCCTTGCTATGATTGGTTGTAGGCCTATCCAATTGCGTCCAGAGGCATTTTGGTCTGACGCACTTTGGAAATTGAAAATTAACGGAAAGGTTCCAGACTAATTCAGTTAGCAATTTGTCTCGCGATGCCAGGCTGGGGGCATCTTGCTCAAGGATGCCTAGATGTTTGGCTCCATACATGCGGATATAAGCTTGTGCATGGGTGGGGTGGGTATCCAACTCCCGGACAACTACACTATCCAAACCAAATCCATCATTTCATAGTCCAGTACCACTCATGACAACCAGGTGCTATGTTGTGAAGTTTTCTTCCTGCAGAGTTAAGGCCACGACACCCAATGCTTCAGCAAAAGTGCAAAGGGGCATCGCTCTCTAAGGTAAATGCATTTAGTCAGTGTTTCATATCCACCCACCTGTCTGTGATTAGAACAGTCTGTCACCCTGTCTGTGAGGCTGATTGAAATCACAATGATGCATGAGCCTTCTGACCTGCAGGATTATCTATAGAGCACACACACACACGTACACGCAGGCACACAAACTCACACACACACACACACACACACACACGCATACAAACACACAGACATACACCTGTGCACACACAAAACACCTTGCTGGGATGTACGCAGAGAAAGTAAATAAGAGGAAACTCATGGGCAAACTTGGTGTGAACGCGATCTGCCTCTCTGTTGATGTAACGGGGCAATAGACTCACCCCCACCCCCTTAATACCGGACTTCATGCTGAATTTCGTCATACTTGATTTATTCGTCTGTAAAGCCCAAGACACGCGGGCTGGCTCTGTTAGACGCCGTCAAAGATCAGGGGAGATGAGTCACAGAACATTTTCAGATGTGAGCGAATACGTTTCTGCTACAACTCCAGGCGAGTCCGTCTTTCTATCGAGCAGTCTGAGACGGGCGCAAACAATGCCACTCTGCCTTTAATGTGATAACCCACCCCCGTACCCTTAGTCTTGCTTTTCAAATCATTATGCTAATACGTTCTCCTTTGAACCGAGATGGGGAAGGGGGCGAACAAAGAGCAAGAAGACGAAAAGGAAATGGGAGTAAGTAATATTCAATTTTGGGGAAAATGTAAACGAGTGAATATTGAACGAGCAGCATTTGGAAACAAAAAAACACCTGGTTCAAACGTGACTCAGTGGAAGGGAGGGGGGGGGGGGGG
>JAOPUD010000044.1:10000470-10014588 GCA_027122715.1 Trisopterus minutus
GTGTGTGTGTGTGTGTGTGTGTGTGTGTGTGTGTGTGTGTGTGTGTGTGTGTGTGCGTGTGCGTGCGTGTGCGTGTGTGGTACATGATACATGATATAGGGTTTTCTACTAAGAGTTATATGTAGATTATACGGAAAAATAGAAAAAGCAAGAGCAAGATTTTGATAGTGGAAGCAACCTGTCTTTGACTTTCATTAGTGCCCTCAGGGTTAGGGAATGTGAAAATTGTTAGTATTTCCCTGAGTGGAACAACTTCAGCTGCCTGTTTATCACGACAGGGGATTGGTACACCAATGGTAATCTTCTATTTTCATAGCTCGAAAAGAACACAGCCAGTCCGATCGCTCAAAATCAAACAACAAACATCGCTTGAAAATCTGCATACAGTCCAATCGCTCGAAAAACCTCAGACAATCAGATGGCTCGAAAACCCTAGCTGATCGCTGACAAAAAAGAAACACTTGTCTAAGTGCTGTTACATAAATGCTCTATGTTATTGTAATTTCATGTTCTAAATAAAAATATATATTCTTTAAGCTAAAAAGGTTAAAGGTTAACTGTAATGTCTAACTAACAGGTAAAAATGTGTTAACAGACCATTAACACATTAAAATGTCATTGTCAATGTCAATGCCATGCCATTAAGACATTAAAAGACCACTGCAACAGAAGATATAAATCCCTCTTCAATCACATCATTCTTTCCAAAAGCTCACAAATGTCACCCATGAAACACCAATTTCCAAAGTAAAAAAAAAAAAATTATAATAATTATAGGTGATTAAGTATCACTCTTGACCATCAGGTATGGGAGTTGGTGACCCAGACCGGACCAAATTCTGCGGTCCCACAGTAACCCCTCCATTGTGGCAGTATTTGCTTTTCAGTTGGGAATACTTGATGAACTCACTTTTTTATCTCTGCATCTCGAAAAAGACTTCCATCACGCAATGATGTAAAACATAGCCATAGATTTAGAATTCTTATCTCAGAACCCCAAGGAGATACCCCCGACAGCCACATGCCTTTGACCGAAAAAAACATGTTTTAAATGTTGAAAAGTATGTATTCATAAAATGTTGTATTTTTATGTTATTGTATGATATACTATTTATCTCTTGAACGTGAACGTTGTTAGTTTAAAAAAACCCACACTCATTTTACATATGTGTATTTGTTCAAATTGGATTGGAATTTGACCAATATATATTATTTTAAAAGTTTGCATAATAGCACGTTATTTGAGAGAGAAACAGGAGGTGTGGCATGAGAGCGCGTGACTCTCAACGATCAGCATGTGAGAGTTGTCAGCTCTGAGATATATACCCACTACTACCTTTCTCACTGCTCTGTACAGTGGCCAAATTAAGACCAACAGGGCATTTTAGTTGAGTTTGAATGATCTTTTAAATGTATCCTTTCCCATGCTACCTACAATATAAATCATGTATTAATAGAACAAGGTCAATTTTAATCCAAATAGGGGTTTTGCTATCATAACAGCATAAATAGTTTGTCTGTGACCTTGTATGTCAGAATAATGTTTTCCTTTGGCTGTGGTAATCATGTGCGTAGGTTTGTCAGTGGGAGTTGGTAAAATATATATATTTAGCAGTAGTGTTCTTTGTCATTTATACAAAATACAGGATCTCAGACTAAGTCCACGAAGGAGCATATTGTTGGATATTCTATCAAACTGGGAGAACGGGAACGATTCCTGAATTACAGAAAGGATGCTTCATGTTTGCGGTTCCATTGCATATTGCAATGTCATCAAGGTTTTTGAAAAAAACACATGAATATTGTTTCACATGGCCAAAGTACAACCAGACTAAGAACTATACAAATGTAAATGAATTCAACCACGTTTCAGTCCGTTCAACGATGCAGTCGGCGGGCCCAGTCCTAGCTCATCAATCAAAGTGCTAGGAGGTACTGCTACATGCGCTTTCACTTCTGTGTGAAAGAGTCTTCTAGGGCTAGACAGGGGGATGTTTAAAGAATATTCTGGGCTGTCATTCCTCCTCACTCCTCCCTGTGCATGTCTATGTACAGCGGTAGTGAGTGGGAGTCCGAGACTAGCCTGGCCAGCTCAGTCTCTCTCAAGGTGCCAACAAATCGTTGAGTGAGCAGAGCAGCGAGTCCTTTTTTTTTGTTCTTTCACGGCAAGATTTACGAGGTCCTTTTTGCTCCCAATGGCTTGCTACTCAAAGTGCACCACAAACTCAACTAAACCCCCCCGACATTGTATTATAAACACAGGGGAGCCTCTGCATCCGAGGAAGTATCTGTATGCTATTAATAACACTTCTAGTGTAGGCCTATATTTTAAGATGTATGATAATGCAAATACGTCTTTCATGAAATATAATATGAGCAGCAGTTCAGTTTGACAGGTAGCCCCAATAAATGGTTAGTAGTAGAAAAACTATCTGTGCAATTTTGGGACTACTAAATTGTGTTTATAGCTTAAACAACACACACATTGAGTCACGTTGTCCCTACTGTATCCATAACAAACTCCTGTGGCATGGTCTTGGTCATGGATGAGCTTCTCCAACTCCACTCTCGTTTGGCTTTCCTTTTCTGTCGATGAGAAAAGTACAGAAATCCTATTTGAATACATTTCAAATATTGATCATAATTTGGCATGATCATTTATTTTCCTCATTAATTTCTGTTCGTCAGAAGGCTGAGTTGGTGGTTTTATGAGGCTCGTCCTTCTTAGCGAAGAGCCTTTGGTGCAACTCAATGTGTCCATCTACTGGAGGATTGCGAATGTGCCCTTCTAGTGAAGTGACAGCATACCACGCAGGGAATCATAGGATTTGACACGGAGGCTTCAACTACAATGTATAGTAAAATCTTTAATTCAAAATCCAGGTAGTATCCTCTGTCATATTTACTAATTGTATCTTACAAACTTGTTGCACATAGAAAGTGACAAATCACGTAATTAATTCACAGATAAACATAGATCAATGTAAAACAAAAAAAACTTTCCAATACTTCAGAAAAACAAAATCTGGCTAAACTGGCATTTAACAGGGCAACTAGTAGGAAAATATATAAATTGTATTATTAATATTGTAATTTGATATATATATTATTATATATATACACAATTTTTCATTTGCCATTAAAGTCCTAACTTGGGACAACAGTTCTCTGGCTTTGCCTGAAAATATTTCAAATATTTGAATTAAAAATCACCCTTTACAGGAGTTATGTGGTGTGCTCATGTACACAGTTGAAGAGACGGTTTACACATTCCAGAGCCCACTGCTTCACGTTAGCACACGGGGAACAGTGGTTCTCGTTCTTCAGCCAGTCTCACAGTTAGACTGTGGGACTGGTACCGCCATATCCAACAACGACAACAAACGTTACTTTCATTAAAAAAAAAAAAAAAAGTTAAGACCGAACCTAAGACCGAGTCATATCCCTTCTATCCATCAATTCACGATTAAGTGCTGTAACCTCTGAAATGTATGCTGTTTGATTTTCTTCAGGAATTTCTGTGAGAAAAGATTGTAAAATGGAAACATTCCCTTGACTCTGTAGGCCTAGGCTGTTTGCTTGGTTGGCTTCCAAAGTAAGGTATATTTGGGTACAATTTCAATGGCAAAAGTGGTTCATAATCAAGATTTTAAGTATTTCTAGAAACGCTCAATTGTTTTTCGTTTACATTGTCATGATTAAAAAAATGTGATTACGACATAATGTGAGGGTTCTTTGCCACAAAGGTGCTCAGGACAATTTAAAATGAAATAATTAACACAATTTCACATTCATGGAGAACCGTTCTGCACCAATCTCCCACCATCCCTGTGCATATCTGCCCTGGCCCCATGGCCAAGGCGTTTGGAGTTTAGCAGGACATTTGGCTAACTACACTATGTATGTTAGGTGGAATTGATTTTGGCGTAAAACTTGGTATGAAGCATTATCGAACACAAAGACTCTCTCTCTTAACTAATCAGGTTGGTAACGGAATCCGCAGGGAGGGGGAAGTATATACTATTAGAACTATCACATACACACATACCCAATACAAACATGCTCAAAAACTTTTCGGTCCCCCGAAAGGATCCGGTTTCACAGTTACAACATTCCCCATAATAACCTTTTGTCACGTTGAATAAAAATGGTACAATTATTACAGCTGGACCCTTTCCCTCTGTACCACCGAATACAAATTAAACAAAAACTAAACCAGATGGTTCATGCATTTATAAGCGGAAAAAAAAACTCAGAAAATTGAAGGCTCTTTGAGGCCGCATTCATCTCCCAATCAGGTACCAAGTTTGGGGCTTCAAATAAACCCCTTCCGTACAGGCAGCAACAAGAGTGGTAAACAAATCCAAGACATTAACAAATATAATCGTTAACATTTTTCCCGCTTACCCATTTCACCAAATCTATGCATGAAGCCATCTCACATTATGTACAAGACGTTTAAAAATATATAGTGTACGTGTTGAGGTTGAAAAGGAAATATGCAAGACAATAAATAGATGCTGAGCCTAAGTCAAGGGTAGCTTGACTCGAACAAACATGTCAAAGATTAAGATAAATGTTGATATACAAACGGGATATATTGTTTCTTTGCACTCGATTTTGGGAAGACCTATCTCAAAGGTAAGGCTGGCATAAGTATTCATACATTCATGCGAACTATCAACCGTTTAATAACTTCATGCCACCTTGTGGACATGTCCACATTTAATTTATCCGTTGCACAATCTAGGAAAGGAAGGCACTGGAATAATGCTATAAACCACTTCTGATTAGGTCTGCTCTCCATTCTCTATCTTGAAATATGTAAAAATCTAAAAAAGCATTGGTTTGGAAATCATTTTTTAAAAAATAAAGTTGAGTTAACTACAAAATTATTCTTTTTGTTGCCATCTAACTTTTTGCAAGGATAGTTTAGAAAAGGTTATTTGCTATAAAAAAAAAGGAACTGCTTATGGCATTTGATCAAATTAATGTTGATTGACACTACTTGAATTGAATAAATAAACGAACATTTAAAACCAACATGAAAGTATGCAGTTTTGTGTCACCAAAACGTATGCAGAAGTCGGTGTAGCTGTTAAACAAGAATGCAAATTTCGAAATGTTGTCTTTAAATGCTAGCGCAATCTTTAGGAAGAAAATGATTACATCGCCCAACGGGGGAAAACACACTAGTAAAACAAAATTAAAGGTTGATTATACATTAATAGTGCCAAGTACCATCAGATATTTTGTCTTGTAGATACAATACAGCAAAAATATTTGATGTTAAGAAAGTCATGGGTCACAGTGCAAACCATTTAAACAGGGATGTGTTAGCCACAGGCGCTAACACTAGCCATGAGATGTGAAAGGTCAGCCCTATAGATTTCAATGTTGTGGGGGGGGGTGGGGGTCAGTGGACTTCCAGTTTGCTGTACTGTATGTTACGGTTCCAATGGGACAGTCTCCATGAAAACGGCAGCTGGTAGTTCCGAGGGACTATACCGTTGACGTTCTCTTCAAAGTACTGGAAAAGTCTGTACCACCACACCCGAGAGAAAGGGTTGCTCTGGGACGTCTCTTTAAGGGACTGGAATGGAAACACAAAGAACATTTTGATTAAACATTGTTGTTTTTTTTACATTTTTCATCCCATTTAACCCTAATTTTACCATGCTGCATTGAGAATATCCTGAACAACTCATGTTTGAATTCAGCCGATCATAAACAACCCCTGTCTTACTAAGATCAATACATTCACAATGAATCAGCCATTGCGCCGGAAAGGCCAGTTTAATGGGGTTAGTGAGTTTAAACTGCGGCGGTGGGGGCAGCATGCGGTTGCGGAAAAGGGGCGCAGGCGTGGCTGCGTGTTGTCCTTTCCGGAGCTGCAACCCTGCCATGAGAGAGTGGTTTAAGGTCACAACATAATGTCACACAAATGGGGCCATGGAGTGACACTCCCACATTGCCACAGCAGCTTAGGGTAATTGCCGCAACGCCTCATCCAGTGTGAAAATGAGCCCTTACAGCTTATACCAATCAGACACAACACCCATCTGACTGTAGCCACCAGAATCAACTCTGTGTCAGGCCTTTTCCGGGTTAGATCTCTTAGATTTGAGATGGAGGCAGAACTCACCTGCTGGTTGGCCAGAGTGTGGTACCACCAGAAGAGGCGGGTTGTGATGAAGTATGCCACCACCACATCCACAGTGTAGTGGTCGTGGGCCAGCAGGATGCAGAAGATGCCAACAGCACTCAGGGTCCAGCATATCCAGTGGTACCACCAGAGTCTCTTTGGAGAATCTGTTATTGCAACACGGAAGAGATTGCCAAATATAGATTTAGATAAAGTACTCAACAAGTCTTGCTCAAGTGAAAAGGCCAGGGTAAGGTAGATGATTCACGGCAGTAAACTGGTTGGTCATGCAGGACGTTTGGGCAATAGAAAGTGTCTGTTAACACTGTAAATATAATTTGTCTTCCTTTGACAATAATATAAATAACTATTCCTATTGATGCCACCAACCATCCCTAGTTATCACTTTATACCTTGATAAGGTAATAAAAATTGTGCGGGAGAGAAAATGTTTACATCACAACTATCTCTGAACACGGTTTATCAGTGAGATAAGTGATTGCACAAGAAAATGCCTCAACATATTTTCAGCAGTATTCAAACTGAAGTACAAGCACTGTAATCGGAGTTAAAGCATTTTGAAAAACTGAGTATGCCTTTTGCTTTTCTTTTAAAAGAAAATACATTAATTTCCCAATGCACAATGCAATGCAATTTCTTGTACCATAAATCAGTGTTTTTTTATTCAACTTTAAGCTCCATAGCTGTTGTATGATCAACTCAAATGCAGTACAGCCAGAACCACTAGGAGCCGCCACAAATGCCCAAACTAAAAACCAGCTAAAAACTAAAACCTGCTTCAGTCACCAGGAAGCCAATTTTCAAATGCAAATTCATCAGCATTTATTGTTGGGTCCGAAATGATGGACCGAATTACCCTGTTTTTCCTTTCACACAATTAATCAGGATGAGTAGCATTGCACTCATAAGCTGCACCGTCTCTAAATATTTAAACATTTCCCCTTTGGCTAAGGCATAAATGTAAAACATGTCAAGTTCTGTGTGAAGCATGGTTAATGTCTGGTTTACCTCAAGTCCTAACTTCCATATTTTAACCTTTAGTTCTTTTCAGTTCTAAGGGACAGTTATGCAAAAAGGATTTCCTATTCTCCCAACTTTTTAGTTTTTACGCATTTCTATTTGTCTTATTCACCTTTGAGCGTTCAATGTAAAGCTATAGTGACCAAAATAATTAACAATGACACGTTTTCATACAAAATCGGAACTTACACTCTTTAATGAAGAGATACGTTAGCGTAAGCATGACTGTATGCCCGCTGTACAGGTAATCGCCACACATGGTGTGGGATCCTGTGATGGACAGCCCGCCGCCTGCGATCATCTTCATTATCCTCCTCATCTGGACCTCCCAGTTCCCCATGAGCTGGAAAAACAGTCACACAAATAAAACCCAGTCATTTCTTCAGACAGTTAAACAGAGCTTGGGATGGATGAGGACCAAAATAATGTTTGGTATAGAGTAGTCTGCAAGGTGCGCAGAGACAGACAGGATTACTTTAACATAAAGCCATCTGGTAAAACTAAGGGGAACAATCAAGCTAGGCTATTTCCTAGTGTAAGGGAGTGCTGTTTGTCATCGCGCTCTGCGAGATCAACTCTGTTTGCCTGAAGAATCCCGGGAAATTCGGGTCCATTTGTACAATTTGAAGGCCGCAAATCCCACGGTAACGACATCAATGATCCGACCTTTTCTTGGAAACAGTACCATCTAATATAAGAGAAAGACCAGTAGGATGGTTCACCCTTAACAACTGCATGGTACGTACATATTGTGAATGTATATTCAAGGTATCAACAATGCTTTCCGATCGTTGTTCGAAAGATGATGATGACTGCATTAAAAAGGCAGCCTATTCTTCATTACACTCTATATCTATATATAGACAATGAGCCCCATCCTACCTTTGGAGAGCACTTGAAGTGCATGCCAGGAACAGGCAGGGTGGTTATATACATGGTGACACAGCGGTACAAGTACAGCGTCCCCACAATGAAGAAGAACCGTCGGCCAATGATGGACCTGGAAAAGAACAAAGACATGTTTTAAAAACTAAGTAGTGGCATGTCATGGACAGTTCTCAGCCTCATTTGTAAGCCACTTTGGATAAAAAGGACTGCAGATCGACTCAAGGGAAATTCTAAATTTGAATATTGTAGTTCACAGCTTACAAGTAACGGCACTATTACATTGAACACGATTGTGGTAATAAATCAATCAATCAATCAAATTATTACAAACCATGGATGCGAATTTCCATGGACTGTACACATACACTGCGATTTCACAGTGACATTCATTTTATCTGCATCAATGTACATATTTGACTGCTTTATCCCGCAAATCTTACAATCACAATCACAATCGGGTATCTTTATCACAGTCACACTGCACACTGGACATTGCAGGATATGTCGGAGGTAACAGCTTATTTAGGTTTCGCAGCGGTCGATGGAGTATCCGAGAGGTTTAAGCTTCCAAGACACTTCTAGTCAAGGGTGCACATAACTGGTGCGCAAGTACGCACGCGCACCCATAATCAGTGATGCGTAACGTCACTTGTTTCATTAGACTACTAACGGGAGATTAAAAAAAAATCAAAAACACAAAATATATTGAGCAGTTACTTGGGAGTTTCGACACCAGCAAAGAAAAGGCAAACGGAGCCGGAACGGGAGAAAATAGTTTTTTTTCCCGAAAAGTGGCACCAAGATGTATGATGAGTGCACTGAAACGTTCCTTACCGTGAGACATTGAATCACTCCGTGGTCAATGGGCTGCGGTTTTATTACAATAATAAAGTTGGAGCAAAAAACGCTGCTGTGTTTAAGAAAATGTAATCTCCTTTGTGAAACTGGGTTTCATAAGATCAGATGTTACATGCAGGACTATGTGTGGGGTGCATACTAAACACCATCTCCTGGTACTCACCTGAGTAACTCACTAAAAAAGTTATGTGCACCCCTGCTTATAGTATAACGCAATGGTGTGTGGCACATTTCATATAAGGCATCGCTCAGTACAACACTCCTACAAAATGAAGTCTTTAAAAAAAGTACCACAAATTGGGGATATCACAGCCCCCTCCTTCTAGAAGTCTCATCTCAAAATATGTTTTTTTGTGATGAACCCAAACTGTCCTGGTGAAATACATACTGTATATGGCATTATGAATTCCATACACTGCTCTGTTAACAGAAACGTGTACAAAATAAAGACGACTAGAATACAACATTAGAGTTGTATGAGTGTTATGGATTAAAAACACAAAAAAAACAAGCTCAGCCTTTTCACCAGACATTCCCTTTCATAGGCTGCAGGTGTCTGTACCTGTATTTGAGGAAGGTCCACTGTACGATCCACAGCCCCACCAGCAGCATGCCGTTGATCTCGCAGATGGAGAAGGCCCACTCCACGCGGTCGAACAGGTCGAAGAATTTGTCCGGGAGCGGTGGCGTGTGCTCCTTGGTGGGCACGCGCTCGTGCACCAGCGAGATGACCACGGTGGTGGTCACGAAGCAGACCACCGCGTACAGGAACGCCACCGCCGTCTTGCCCCACTCCGACGGGAAGTGGGAGCGCGAGGAGGAGGTGGCGACGGGCGCGCTGGAGGCGCTCATGTTGGGAATGGGGATGTGGACCATCTCGTGGCGCACGCCGTTGAGCCGCTGGGGCGGCGGCGCGCCGTTGGCCTCGGCCTTCCACCCGCCGTTGGGCAAGTGCCCGTTGGCGTGTCCGTTGGGCAGGTGGCCGTTCCGGTGCGCGGCGGCGATGTGCGCCGCGATCCGCAGCGTCTCCAGCCGCTCCAGCAGCTGCCGCCCGCCGTCGGACGACACCAGCTTCAGCGGCGGCGACCGGAAGTCGGCCTCGGTGAGCCGCAGGAGGGCGGCGCCGTCTGCGGCACCCAGGGCCTCGCAGTACTCCTGCATGCCCTCCTCGCACAGCCACCGCAACACGTCCTGCTCCGACCACTCCGTCACGTCCTTCATCACCTCGGAGGACGGGAGGGACAGGGAGGAGGGGTTTGTCGTCGTCGTCGTCGTCGTTCAAGGGGAGACAATGGAAGGGGTTCTCACTGGAGGGAGGTTTGAGAGTCTAGGGGTCCGCGACGAGTTCTCGCGAGGTATGGTGCATGGTGTTCCCTGGATCATTAAAGACCATGGAACCACCAACACCGCCGCCGCCGCCGCCGCTGTCCTCTCCGTCACTGTCAAAGTCTTCTCCCGCGAGGTTTAAGGTAGAGTTTGTAGCCCAAGGTTCTGGCTATGGGAGGTTCTTCATCTCACCGGCTTTCTGAAGGTCATCCGTTCTGTAAATCCCAGATAATTCAAGGAAAGAGGAAACAAGACATGAAACATGATGAGTTGAGCATTCCTATTCGATTCGTCTTGAGTCTCATCCCAAGATATAATTTTTGTGATGAACCTAGACTGTTCCGGTGAAATACGTATATGGCATTATGAATTCTATACACTGCACATTTAACAGACATATGTACACGATAAGGACAACTGTAATACAGCATTAGAGTTGTAAATCCCAGATAATTAAAGAAAAGAGGAAACAAGACATGAAACACGATGAGTGGCGCTTTCCTTTTCACTTTACTTTTCTGACAGTGTTGCTAGGGGTTACGGCTATACATCTCTTGACAAATAGTGAGTCAGCGAACCACAACCAGAAGTTTGTGCTTAGTGCTTAGCAGTGTTCTAAATCACAGAAAAATACACAAAAAAACATTGACATTAACTCCCCACAAGATCAATTTCCGAGTGTATGAATTATTTACATCATTCAAAGCGCTTGAAAAAAAAAGTACAACAATAACCGAGTACAACAATAACCAAAGCACTTAAGTCACCAGAGGGAGGTTCCCCTATCTTCAATTCCCTCACGTGCTTCCCTGCATCCCGTGTTCTTCAGTCATGACTACAAAGAGGAACAAACTTTATCTGTCGCTGTACAAATGAATCCTCATCAACAACAGCCTTTTTCCTGTATCATCCGTTTAGAGTCTAGAGCGCTACATGGAGGCTTGTTAAGACCACCCCAGCTGATCAAAGCACGATCCATCACTACAAACACAGACAACCCACGGTTCAGTGTTGCCATTAACAATGCAGTGGCCCCACATGTGAAAGATGCAAGGCCAAACATGCCATTCATCTTTAAACATGTATGTAGGATAATACATATGGAAATAAATGTACTACACAAAGGACGGCAGTGCTATAGATGGGAGTGTTAGGATCAGCTGCTGGCCAAGGCTGACGGCTGGAGCCTGTGGGAGCGGAGGAAAAGAAAAAGGAAGGGGGGGGTGGGGAGACAGATATCCAGCTGAAACTCATCAAATAGGCTGAAGGTCAACCCCCCCCCCCCCCCCCCCACCGTCACAAGGGCCAGGAGCCCAACATCTCAGCCCACACCGCACACAGATTACCAGTGAACAGCTCATAACGCCGATGAGTCAGATGACAGGAAAATGGAAAGTCTCCCAAGTCATACATTATTACGAATAGAAGGAGATCGTGTTTCACATGACATATACAACCATAATAGTACAAAGTAGTAGTAGTAGTAGTTAAAAGACCCTCGCTAAATAGAGAGCCAAACCTAAATCAAGCTTGGTTCCCAACCTCACCCAACTAGTGTTCCCCTGGTATAGCCTGGCATTGTGACCTGTTTTTACAGTTTAGTACTTGGTTTTGCTTAAGGACTGAGACTACTATTGACCCTCACGTGTGGGAGGGTGGTTTCTACTCTGCACTTTTATGTTGTTGACTTTGTTTGTTGCACTCGTTGTCTGCCATCTAATCCAGTTCTACACGTTCTCAAACCATTTAAGATCCTAACAGATTACACCTAACAACATTGGCTTTACTGTCTAGACTCAAGCTAGTATAAAAACGATAGCATCAGGCATAAATCTTACCAATTAGCATTAGTTAATAGTTAATAGTTAGTTAGTTAATAGTTAATAGTTAATTAGCATTAGAACAAGTCTCATGTAGGTTAAACAGAACCAAAGCAGGACTAAGCTAATGGATTTACCATGGGATAGTCTACAGCTAGAGCTCACACAGACACCTGCCATCGCAGCCACCTGCTGTCTTGACCCGGCCACACTCTGCCTCCAATGTTATTGACAAACGCTGGATAATATGAGACACAAACTCTAGAAAGGGGTTAAAATAATAAAGTCAAATCAATACATAGATAGCTTAGAGCGTAGTGAGAGAAAACTGCAGGAGGGAGCTGATAGCAGAGCCGTTCTGATTGGCTAGATACAGATCTCAGAAGTGGGGGAGGGGGAAGGAAAGAGAGAGAACATACAGTGTTCTGTTAACAATGTATAATTAAGTTAAGAGTAATGATTGTAAAGCGGTGCAGCCTGTAAGGGACCTTTGCTCTGCTAAGTGTGCAAACCAAACTTTTATCAACCTCAAGTCTGTAGGGAGTGACTCAATAACAAAAAAGCAAAGAACCAAGACTCATAGACTACTTATGCGTTTGTTTATAAATATATACAGTAGTTTGACATGTACAGATACGAACGTGTGTGCACAACCAATCAATCCAAACAACAATAAACTAAACTACAAGACGGGCAGAAGAAAGTACTAAAGCACAAATCCAAAAGGTCATACAGGTCTTAATACAAACCTCAGACGTCTTTGTGTTCAAATAATAATTGAACATAAAGAGCTTCAAACATAAATGCAGGGGCTTATAATAAATAAGATGACCAACATGGCTTTTTGGCTTGGGTGACTGCTGACCACTTCATTTTCATACAGAACCCTATGGAAACTGTGGCATGGTGTTTCTCAAATTACCTGGGAATAGTTAACAAAGTTTACAGAAAGCATAACTCCGTAGTTAGTAAGAGAGCAGCTGTCTGTTACCTTTAGGAGGTCCGTTTCCATGTGTTTAAAGTTACAATCGCACAACATGCAAATGCAGTTGAGCTTCGCCATTGATTCGTTTAGATTCTGTGTTCTCTGCAGACCAAGTTCAAATCAACAAATACATGTGCTGTGTCGTTGAAGAATACCCAATATGCTGTTTGTACACAGCTTATAGCTTCCATCTTTAGAATAAAGCAGAAATGTGCACCTTCAACTGGAGTGCATTTCCATGGGTTCCTTTTTCGTTTTAGACTGAAAGGATCAAGGGGATATGAGCCACTGTTTACTTACCATATTCAAAACAGGAGGCCTATTTGAGGAAATTCATCGCTCTGACAGAAAGCTTTCACACCACAACACTTTAGTGCACATATCATAGTGCACGACACAGGAAAAGCTGTGGTTAAGGTACATAACCTACAAACATAACCCTAACCCTAACTTTGAAAGACTGAAACCTAAATCAGACGAGAAATAAGGGTTCAGCAGTGCATGACAGAACACACAAAATCTACTCGGTAGTCTATGTACATCACATGGACAAGCGATGAGTACCAATCTAAAAAAGTCACACAGCAGCAGCGGTGTATAAATACCCAACTCGGGTGTGGGGGTCCAACAGCACAGTAAAGTGTAGCCAAGTTATCTGCACCTTGACCGACCCCCAAAGGACCTCTGCTGAGTAAGGTAAGGTTTGCCTCGGACAATGGTTCCAATGCCACTGGAATATTCTACTTCACCGCAGTCTGAGGCAATGTGTTGAACAAACACACTTTAAACCCAATGTCCTCACTCTCATTCACAAGCAATGGCATGCTCTTCGGGAATCCAGGCGTCTACGTTCTTGACTCTCTCTTGTGTGTTTGTGTGTGTGTGCACGTTAGTGGTGGATTTCATGATTAGTTTGAATGAATCAGTTCGCCAAGAAGAGTCACTCAAATCGTTTGTTTGTTCGTTCATTCAGTCGCGTTTCTGGTAGTGGTGAATCATGGTTCTCAGTCACTGAGTCGGTCAGACTCAGCTCCTCCCTCGTTCTCATTCTCAAA
>JAOPUD010000044.1:10080727-10103094 GCA_027122715.1 Trisopterus minutus
ACACACACACACACACACACACACACACACACACACACACGCACACACACACACACACACACACACACACACACACAGAGACACACACACACACTTTTCCTATAAGATCAAAATAGCTGCAAATGTGTGAGTTTGACAATGAAAATAACGCATCTTAACTAAAAAAGCCCTCAAACTAGTCGTCGATCAAAGTTGCAATTTTGTAGCCCTTCTGTAGGAAGTTCCCCCTGGGAGGTGTGTAATTCTTATGAATATAACCTATATACAGTATATACACTTGTGATTTAAATAGTATCAATGGCTTGGATTTACTTGTTGGCCAGTTTAGGTTATTATGAACAGTGCAAGCTAAATGTTAACTTACAGTAAAGCAAGCACTAAGACAGAGCAGCATATACAAAATGACCACTTTCTAGTCTATGGGCAACATTTTCAGCAGCAACAAAGAAAAGTTGATATTGTAATGATATATATATGACATACGTGAGATTTGATATGTTTTATACCAATTTACTGATGCCACTTCAGACAATTCCAACAAAGTGGTTATCATTCTAAAAAAAGTAGCAAAGCCAAAATAGAATACTTCATGCTCGTGTATATGACTATGTAACTAGTCTTTTCGTAGAAGAACCTTATGTTATGAGTAGGGGAGGATCATTCCTTGCAATACATACCATTAAGCAGACCACTGACTCTTTGCCTGATAATTGCTCTTGGCAGGATAAGGGCTGGACGCTTGGGTTTTTATATTTAGAACAACACTGCCCCCCAGTTGTTAATATGGAGCATACATATTTGTACAAGTCAAATAACTACTTGGCAGCACAAGTTCTATAGTATCTAGCTATGGAAAGCCATTCGGACCATTAGAACCCTTAGATAGTGGCCTTCCATATAAACATTGTCCAATAGTGTGTTTTTTTTATTTCAGAAAAGCTCTTCATAAATTAAAAACACACTCAAGATTACCCCTTTCAGCGTTGGGCTCATTGTTGAATCATGTGATAACTAGTTCTATCTTATCTATTCATACTAATATTAATTATTTCCCAAATTCAGAACATATCAATCGGGCAATGGTCTCTTTACTCTGAAAGGGACTTACATGATGGAGGTTATCACGATATAACTCCAGAACGACTGAACAGGGCGAGCACGTCAACGTGAGTGTGGCAACGTCTGGCCTCACGGCACAGCGTAAAGACAGAGTGGTCGGGCTCTCAGACCGCGGACAGAGACGGCCCGGTTTGTTTAAAGCGCGGTTGACATAAACTGGTTTGTGACTGGATCGGGATGGATGCACAGGAAGGAGAGGAAGAAGACGAAATGATTTGTGATGATTGGTCTCCGGTTGATAGAGGTAGAGGGCGAAGAGATAAGACAAATATGAGGCAAGGTATGGAAGTACGAGCATCGGCCAGCCAGAATAATAAAAGAAGTCTAGAGGGAAATAGTTCAGAGGAGGAGAACCGGACGGTTCGCAGGAAGGTGGAAATGGAAGAATTTAAAATAATAATTAAGTTCAGGAAGGAAGATGAGCAGATCAATCTAAGTCCAATTACGCTGACTAGAGAGCTGGAAAAAAAAGGTAGGAGAGGTAGAAATGGCTAAGATTCTTCGAGATGGGATCTTGTTGGTAAAATGCGGAAATAAGGAACAGAGAAATAAAGCTTTGCAATGCATATTGAAAATATTTGCAAGAAGGTGGTGACTGAAAGAAGAGTTCTGGGGGAGAACAAAGTGTCTCGAGGAGTGATAACTGGCATTCCCATCTATGAGGATTTGGAAAAAATCAATCTATCTATCCTCACCTCGCCTGTGAGGAGGCTGAAGAGACTGTTAAGAACAGTGAATGGTGAAAAGGTAGAAAGCTTGTCAGTCCTTCTGGAGTTCCAGGACTTGGTACTTCCGGATGAAATAAAGATAGGTTACATGAGTTTCCCAGTCAGGCCTTATGTTCCTCCTCCGCTTCGGTGTTACAAATGCCAGAGGTATGGGCATATAGCCATGGCTTGCAAAGGAAAGCAAAGGTGTGCTAAATGTGGAGGGGAGCACAGATTTGAGGACTGTGGGAATAATGTGCAGGCCAAGTTTTGTAATTGTGGTGGCCAGCATAATGTGGCATATGGGGGTTGTGAAGTCAGGAAGAGAGCAGTGGAAAGTCAACAAGTGAAAACAGTCAACAACATAAGCTATGCGGAAGCAGTAAAGACAAGGACAAAAGAGAAAGGAAGAAACAGACAAGATCACTCAAAGGTCAAGATCAGGAGGCAAGCTTTAAGGAATACATAACTGGATGTGGATAAGTTTATTTTGTTTGTTGCCTAATCAGAACAGAGAAAATTAAGATAATTGTGGAAGGAGCTGAAAAATTCTTGGATATGAAAGATTTATCCTGGGAACAAATCAACATAAGACTTGAGGAAGTCGGGAAACAAGGGGTTCATGGGGACAAGACTTAGACTGAATGATCATTCTTCAATGGAACGCAAGGACTTTAATAGCAAAAGGTCAGGAATTTAAGGGATTTATTAATGGTCTCAGAAACAAACCCGAATTTATATGCATTCAAGAAACTTGGCTTAAAACCACATTCAATTTTGTAATTAAAGGATATGATAGTACACGCAGAGATAGGGGGGAGGGAAGTGGAGGAGGATGTATGATATTAATATATATAAATGCAATATAGTGTATTGAAGAAAGGAAAAGAGTGGGAAATTATAGTGATTGAAGTTTGGACAAAAGATTGTTTAATCAAAATAGCTAACTTTTACAATCCTTGCAAGAAGTTTCCATTGGAATTACTGGAGGAATTAGCTGTAATTTAGATGGGAAAATTATTTGTTGTGGAGATTTTAATGCTCATAGTACATTGTGGGATAGCTATAACGATAACAATGGAGAGGTGATTGAAGAGCTAATGGAAATTCAAAACTTTAAATTCACCTATAAGTAAAATAGGGATTAAAGGCGGATCAAGGGTTTTTTGGTCTATTTTTATCTATTCAAGTTAAAATAGGGAAGTGTTATTTAGGGAAATTTGGTATTGAAAATGGAACGCCTCAAGGGAGTATAGTGAGCCTGTTGTTATTTTCTGTTTTGAAATGATGTTTTTATGAGTTTAGAAAATGGGATGGGATTTTCTTTTTTTGCAGATGATGGGGCTATTTGAAAGAGGGGTAGGAATTTGGAATTTATTGTGAAGAAACTAAGGCTATTATTAAAATAGAAGAATGGTCATTTAAGTGGGGATTTAAATTTTCCATAGATAAACCAAAGATAATGTTCTTTACAAGGAAAAGGATTGTTGGTCATTTAAAACTTAGATTATATAATCAAGAATTGGAGAGAGTTAAACAACTCAAATTTCTGGGTTTGTGGTTTGATGAAAGATTTACATGGAATGTACATATTCCGAAAATAAGTGACAAGTATAAAAAAGTTTTAAATGCAATGAGATGTCTGGTAGGAAAGGAATGGGGAGCTGAGAGAACATCACTCAGTACGTTTACATGACACTCAAGAAAGTTGAATTATTGGCTTAGCTCGGCTATGATTGGATTACTAAAATGCATGTATACATCTTAGTCGAGCTAAAGTCGAATCGAATTGGGTTACTCATAGTCAAATTAAGACACCAACCCTAACCCTGACTAAAAAACATTTATATAGGAGTAATCAGATCAGTATTAGATTATGGGTGTATAGCGTTTGGATCCGCAGCAAACACATCTCTGAAAAGGTTAGATAATATTCTATATCAGGCTTTGAGACTATGCTCAGGTGCTATTGGTACGACCCCAACATCAGCATTGCAAGTGGAAATGGAAGAAATGCCACTGAAATTAAGGAGAAGATAGAATTCATATAGAATTCAAATGATGGGACTAAGTATAATACTTGGGTGCAGCGCATATCAAAGGAAATTAAGTAGCTGACAAATGTGCAAAGGAACCAAAAGGAATCATATTGATATCACGGTTCCCTTTAGTAAAACGGAAATGAAACCTACAATCAAGCATAAATTGAGAGAAAGGTGGCAAAAGCAGTGGGAAGAAGAGCGAAAAGGAAGGTGGTTATACAGAATTCAAAGAAAAGTAGGCGTGATGAGAAGCATGGGAGAACCCGGAAAGAGGAAACAATAATATCCAGGTTACGCTTTGGTCATACAAGATTAAACAGTACATTATTTTATTATAAAAAATAATAATACAATATTATAGTACACAATAGGAAAACACTATTTGGGAAGATGTGAATATTGTAATGAAAAGAAACTCTAGAACATGTTATGCTTTATTGTCAAAAATATGATGCTGAGAGAAGGGAACTGATATTGAATCTTAAAGAAATTAAGTTGAATTATGATTTACGGGATCTTTTACAAACAAGTTTTGAGGAGAAATGTTATCCTTTTTTGTTTCAGTATCTTAGGAGAACAAGCTTAATAGAGAGAATCTAATTTTTTTTTGTTTTGTTTCGTTTTGCTTTGTTTTGTTTTGCCTTTGATGTAGTTATTTGCTCTATTTATTTGTTAATACAATTCAGGAATGTGTAAAAGTCCCGATCCACACTCCATACAGTAGGTGGCGGTAATGCACAAAAAGTTGTTCGCCATAAACATTAAGAAGACGAGAGAGAGCTGCGACCAAGACATTTTATAAGATGTTTATAGCTGCGACGCCAAGCACGTCGCTCGCCACGATAGGGGCGTTGTCTATGTTGAGATCACGCGCTTGGTGGAGGCGGGCCTTGAGCTCCTCGGGGTGGGCCGCGCTGGTCTCCACAATGTGCCGCGCGTCTTGAGAGCTGTTTTGCCCTTCTTGAAACGGAACTTTAAGATGAAATTATACTCGCAAAGTCACTGCAAATGGGCTTTATTCGTCGTCCTTTCCCTGCCATGGTGAGTGAGAATATACGTCTTCTCCGTAGACAGCAACTGTGGCCATAGATCGTTATAACGTTGTTTCACTTTCCGTTCCCCCTTGGATGGCGTTATAGGGCCGAGTTATGTCAAGATGGAAATTACACAGTTGAAGGAAAGACCTGTTGTCGGTGTGCAGCTGGTATGTTGTTTAATTTAGGCTACTCATTACATCATTGTGTGCCAGTCATTTATTTCGATTATTCTTGCCTTGTTGATTACTAGTTGGTTGCTCTCGACATTCTTTGATTCGTGTGTTTCTTCACAGGTCAGCGACTAACTAAGGTTTGTGACGTTAAACCAGACGACAGAGAGTGTGCGTTCTGTGAGCAGGGAACCTTCAACAGAGAGCCTACCAGCGCGGCCAGGTGTGATCCGTGTACCTCCTGCGATCAGCGCAATGGTAGGACGCAACGCACAACACTGGTGTTGTTTAAACGTCAGAAACATGTCTATTAGGGGTGTAGGCCTACTAGTTTCGATTTTACTAGTTTCGGTTCCTAAAAATATCTCACCGCAAAACTTCCTAACTCCTCCTTAATGACGTGTACCTGAAACTCTCTTTCGCTTATTGGTCTCTCCTAGCCTATCTTGAGGTGGAGGAAGAATGCACCCCCGTCAAGGACGCTGTGTGTCGGTGTAAAGAGGGCTACTTCTACCCCAGCGAACACGTCACTATCTGTGACCCCTGTAATAAGTGTGTGAACCCACCTTCAACTTCTTGCTCCCGCCAGACAAAATCAATAAGAACCAATCGATCCTAGTGACGAAAGAACGACCAGCGTTTTTTTCTTTCTCAATCGTTTGTCTCTAAATGAATTGTCGTTTGGTTGAACCAAAAATGTATGCCAATGTGTGTGTGATTCCCTATTTTCCTCTTATATTTGGGTCAAGGTGCGAGGGAACCGGTGTCAAGAATGCCTGCACGAGAACCAATGATACGGTCTGCAAAGAGAACAGCAAAGAGAACAGCAAAGAGAACAGCCAAGGTTCGGGACTTTAAATATATCAATTTATTTCGTAGCATACTGTGAGTTTATTTCTTCAAACAATAACAACAAGAATTATTCTCTCTGTTCCAGGACCGACCACTGCAGTGGTCACAACTGTAGTAGTAGTGCTATTGGTTTTGGCATTGGCAGCAGTCATAGCAAGTTGGAAGAAGAAATGGTTTTGCTTCAGTGAGTATTCTGTCATCCCGAAGCTACATTAAAACAATCTGTTTGTCAGATATTCTGCTTAAAGGGGCAGTGTGTAGAATTGAGTGAGTGGCATCTAGCACAACTGACTGCAGTAATGGAACATAATGTTTGTATGGTTGTTTGTTTGTTTGTTTGTTTTAATAAATGTGTAAACTCTTTCACAAATGTGTTTTATGATTTAGTGATGTGATTTTCTTCATGATAATGAACATACAAACAAGGTAGAAGTAAATGGGGATGCCTTAAGATCAAATAAGGATATATAATCTTATTTTAATTTCATCTGATTATAGAAATGTCAGTTAACAAAGAAGCAAATGGGACGGATTCAGAAAATGTAAGTTGATTTTAAATTACTCTACTTAGTATGTTTCTATATTCCGGACATAACACTTACTACTAACCATTTTCTCTAATTGTAAACCCTGTCTCGTCACTTTTTTTTATCATTAGTTTACATAGCTGGCGATTTTTGTACAAGGAGATGCAGGTTTGTTAGTCTTACCAGTTAATCAGGGCGTGTTTGTGTTTTTCCCGAGTGAAGTAAAGTCTGTTTTTAGACATATGCCCTGAATCATTGCAGCCATGTCAATCTTTAGTTTTTAAAATAAATGTATACAATTCTTTATAGTAACGTGTTTTTTTATGTATATTGTGTGTATTTATTTCATGTCTTTCCCTGGATGTATTTTGTTTGTCATGTTTTTACTTTATAAATTCAATTGGATTATGTTTCTATTATTTCTCTATTCTATTATTATTTTAAACAGAGCAAATTTTCCGGCTGAATCTGAATAACTTGTTAACTTAACTTAATGTTTTCTTAGCATTTTTCTCAGAAACAGGTACTACTTGAAATGGCAAAATGTGGTAAGGCAAATTACCTCCTCCTTCCTCCGTCAAAAATACCCATCACTCAATAATAAAGTAGACATGCTAATACTACATGATTATCTTCCTGATCATCATGACAGACGGGGACTTCTCCCGGCTTGTCCCTGCCATCGCCAAGGTGATGGGATGGGGTGCAATGAAGAACATTGCCGTGGAGGACGGCTTCGGGGGACCCGCCATCGAGAACCACCAGTTGAACCACCCCAACGACACCGAGGAACAGACCGTTGCGCTTCTGATGGACTGGGAGCAAAAGCATGGCAAGGAGGCCGCTGAGAAGCTGGTGTCTAGCCTGTTGAAGAACAACAAGACTTCCATAGCTGAGAAGGTGGTCGACATCTATAAGAGTGACAGAAAGTGACAGAAATAACCCTCGCCTTAAGGAATAATTTGATATATTGATTAGCATTTTTACACTTTTGAATTATGACCTCACAGGGTCTTTCCTTTTGGTTACACAGAACTATCTCAGACACTCTGGAGGGGTGTATAGCCGGCTCCCCTTCGTCAAGGAGCCGGCTTTCTTGGTTCACTGGAGCATGCGGGGCTACGCACAGAAACCTCTTTAGAATAATTTGCGTACTCTGAATATTTTATTTTATTCAAGCCACTCGCATTCAAGAATGAGTCGATCTAAGTGTACAAATGTGAATCATAATTTCCAAGTGCAAAAATGCCCAAAAAAAAATTATATTGCTGACCACTAGTCTTCGCTTCGCACAACTTTCACCGTCTTATTAAAAGACGGGCATATTTGGCTGTGTAAAAAGCTTTTGTACGGGAGAAGTTTACACCCACTAGATATGTTTTTGTGGCTAGAGACACAAGTTATTGATCAAATCTATTTAGCTTAAATTGTTGAATTTTATATAAAAAAAATAAAATAAAAAAAATAATGGCTGTGAAGGTCATAACAAGTAAAAACTATGGCTAAGGTGTGCCACACAAGCGCATGGGGCGGGCACAGGGATTTGGGGCATTTGCACGCACCCATATCTCCATCCTCTGGACCCATGTGCTATCAAACTAGAACAACTATCGTGCTTCCTTATGATGAATAAAGTTGACATGCCACTGTGTTATCTTTGGGCACTGTATTATTTTCTACCGGCGCTTATCGTCAATAAATTAGTATTATTTGTATCATCCTCTTGTTGATTTATTGATTCACCAAGGCCTGCCAAGTTTTCAGAAAACTTTGGAGTCAGATTTGAGCGGCACATTTGCTTGGGGCCCGTTCTGGGTTGCCACCACGCGCTGAAGGCATGACTACTTTCACCCATTTCCCAAGTTTCATAACCTCTAATATATAATACATTATAGGTGCCACTGATTGCTATCAACCACCGGGTTTGAGGTTCGGGTTTTTGCACCAGACCAGACCTAAGTCCGCAATCCCACATACGTGGCAGTATTTTCTGTCTCCTTCTGTCTCCTTCACTCCTCTTTCTCCTTCACTCCTCCACGCATCCATTCACCTCCAGGACTCCTCTGTGGAAGGCTGGAGTGGAGTAGGCCAGGACAGTCCTGTTGCATCTGAAGCAGCACTCCCCTCCTCCTGCCTGAGTGACCCGCTGACACCAGAAACACTTGAATACAAAGAGGTGGCGGGTTTGGTGGTGCACCCCATAAGGAAAGCACCACTGTGATGACACTGCCTTTGGTCTCTGCGCTCTTCTTATGGATGACATTTTTGGGAATGTTCCTGTAGATGCATATCATGAAGCTGAACTGTATATTCTCCTAGGGAGTCAAAATACATCATAATTTCCACTACTATAACCCTAACCCTTATTTAAGGGGTGATACCATGCCACCTAGATGTATGCTGGGTAGATCAGTCCACCAGCCTACCCAGTGGACTGTGGCAAATGTTGCTTATTTATCCATCATACATCTAAGTGGACATGCCCTCTATGACTCTAGGGCACAGGAAAAGGCAGATTCTAATTTCTAATGGCTAATCACACTCACCCCTTTAATAAATGACTTAAGTAATCAATGTGACTCGACGGAGCCTACTGGTGAACAAACACACCAAGCTCAGATGATTTCAACAAGGCACGCTCATTGGACACAATTCATGAATGTTTCTTATTCATAAAACACATGCAAAGGTAATGCAGTCAAACCTGTTCCAATCATCCACTTATTCAGTCTTACCAAGCGCCAGACAGTTCAGGGGCTATAAGCTATGCCCGAGGGCCGCCGAGACAATGACCCCTCATGTGTGAGAACACTTTGGCTTTTTATGTGTCGATTAAATGTGCATGTGTGCAATAAAATGTACTTGAGTGGAATGAAGAATAAGGGTTATTCATGCTTTTAGGTCCATGTTTAATTATGATCACTGTTGAACTTAAACAGACTAATAATGTGATCTTCCTTGAGATCACATTATATAACAACATGCATAATACAGGAATAACTATACTTATCTTATAATCACAACACTACCTTTTGCTCTTCCATCAATTGAATTGCATCTTCAAAGACACCTTGAAGAAAGGTACAACATATAGATGCCAGCCATCATGGAACTGCAGACCAGAAGAAGAAGAAAAACCCTAATATTAGATAAACCGTTAATACAATAAAATATGATTCCTGTATATGTATATGTATACATATACACACACAAGCACACACACACACACACGCACACACGCACACACGCACACACGCACAAACACACACCGGGCAAAAATCAACGTTACCGTTGCCTTTTACAACAGGAAGTCGGTAGGCTGTTTCCTTTCGAGGGTGGAGACAGCCGTGCCAGGAAATGTTAAGTGAAGTTCCCTTTTCTCGCTAAACCGCATCACTCTTAACAGCCTTAAGGTAGAGTACGAGTCCCGGCCATGGTGTGTGGCAGTGCGACTCTGTGCGTTTCAGGACCTGTCTGCCAAGGTACGTTTTAGCCACATGGGTGAGACGCCGCTCACTAGTAACACCTTCATGTTCTTCAAGTTAGATACGACGGACTTGTATTGGCGCATGACATAAGAGCCTCCGCGGTTGTAGAAAGTCCCTGAGTTCATTTCTTATAAAAAAAATTGATCAATGTTTTATCGCATTTACAAAGATGGCATGTTTTCATTCCCATGATTCATGGCTGTGCGTCACTTTTTTCTTGAGATAACGGTCATCGTTGAAAACTCGTGTTTCACGGTGTTTTTCTGAAGTTCCTTTCCATTCATTTGTTTGGTTTTCTGTGGAATTTTTTCTGGTGGTTGTATGTGTGAACGTATTTACAAATAAATAAATAAATATTTGAATAGATTCGAAACAAAACAAACTTTACACTTCCGCATGTAAAACCCTATGTGTTCAATGTACAGGGCTTTGTTAACAGGCATCATTTAACATTTTATTATAGAGCCAATACTGATATTGATTTAAACTTGCATTATCAATTTCTAAATCTCATCCATTCTCAAAGCTTTCTCTTGTAGCTTGTGTAAATTGTTCTAATGAGCTGTATTATGTGTGTCTCTATTCAAAGGAAACAGACAAGGGCAATGCAGTGCTGGATGTGACATAATTCCTTTTAAAAGGTGTGAAATTAAGTGACTAGTCTCCTCCAGATGTCGAGCGCCATCGCGCGGGTATGTCTGGTGGTGGCGGCAGCCATCTTGAACCACCCACAGCTTTTTCCTCAAGAGAACGCCACCCTGCCAGAGCAGGACGAGGAGCTGCTGACCCGCATGCGCCTGCACGAGGAACAGATGCGCGCTCATGAGGAACGACTGGTTCGGGAGCAGTCCATGCTGGAGGAGGAAGAGCGCTCTAGGCTGGAGTCAAAGCCACAACTATCAGAGGGGAGCCCGGACGAAGCGTATGTCTGGTACTTCTGGAGTGCCGTCTCCCTGGTCGTGTTCCTCGCTATCGAAATCAGCCGGGTGGATCTCGCCCACGTGGAACCATGGACCATCGACGATGAGGAAATGTACCCCGGGAATGGCTCTGGCGGGGCCAGAACGCTGGTACTCGACAAGGGCCTGTTGAGACAGTTTTGTGACCGATGCCTCTACACGTTATCCAATGAGAACTGGAGGGTCCAGGAGTTTGTGGAGGGTTTGGCAGACAACCTGCTGGAGTCCATGAGGAACGTATGCAACACGGAGACACACATGGAGCTGGGGGACTTCCTGGGAGTAGGCAGCATGTTTGAGTCCTGGAAGATGCACAAGCCTCTTACGTGCGACCTTATTGTGCCGTTCACCCCGCCGGCACCGTACACTTTCCAGTACCACCTGTGGTACACCGCGGCTAGCCGCGTGCCCCCTGACCTGCAGGGCTTCGCTGCCATCGAGGTCACCAGGAAGAATCTGGGCGCCGGTTGTGTGTGTGACTCTGTGGTTGTCGGGGAGGACGTGCTTTGTCTCCTGCACAGCAAGACTGACGGGTTAGAGGAAGCAGACCACAGCGAAGACAACCTGCTGTGCTCCAGGGACACCACCTCCTTGTCCAAAGACCAGGTCATGAGGTGGTTCCAGTTCTCCGTGAGTAAAGCGTGGGGACGCATCGCGTGCAAGTACGACTTTGAGCTGGCCTTCCACCAGCTGGACACCGCTGGCGCCCTGAAGGTCAGATTCCGCTCGGGAAAGGTCATCGTGCTGAACCTCATCCCCGCAGTCCAATTGGACGACACGGACGCTTACTTCGTCTCGCACTTCCCGTCCGACACCAGCTCCACGCCTGACACCTACTGGCCCCTGTCGCTGGCCGTCTACGAAAGGAACTTGCTCAGACATTTCACGAGAACCCTACCGCAGAACCCTTGTCATTTACACTGCCTACAGATTCTCACTTTCCTCCATAAGAAGCAGACAGGACTGACCGGGGAGAGCGCTCTGACAGACTACCATCTCAAGACCGTGGTGCTGCACCTCTTGGTGCAGAGCAGACAGCCGTTGAGTTGGGGCGACGGGTTCCTCGACCAGCGGCTCAGGGAAGCCCTAGTGTTCCTTCAGAGGAGCCTGACTGAGAAGAGGCTCCACCACGTCCTGATTGGAAACCTGCATCTGCCGGGGGAACTCGGAGTGCCGGAGGTGATCAGAACTGCAGAGCCGGTCAATCTGTTTCGTGCGTTGGTGCTGCAGAGGGTGCTGTATGTGGGCACGGTCAGACATTTAGAAGAAATGCTGCGAAACGCACCAGCGTTGTTACAGGAATACACCCCGCACTTGTTAAATGGAGTGGTTCACCCAAGTTTAGATAGTTAGTTTCACTGTCCCTGTTTATATCTAAGCCAAATATTTGACGAGTTGTAGTTGAAGTATTCGTTTTTATGATACTGAGACATAGTGGAACTGTGAAGGAGTGCAACCAGAAACAAAATTGTTGGTTTATTTTTGGTACTGAGAAAATCCTATACTTTTTTACATTTAAATAAGCTTAATTAATGGAAAAGGTCAATAAACATTCCTGTTGGAAGGCAATACATCATCACATTTGTGTGTTACACCTAAACATGTTACAAAAAGGAAATAATAATATTAAATAACTTTTCATCAGAACATCATAACCATTTCTGAATTATCTGAGAATAGACATGAAAAAGACCTGCAAGGAGCAACCTTCCATATGTTTTGTGGGGAAATCCATGTTTGTGCAATCACAGCAGCACGATATGTCACCTTTTGTAATGAGATGAGGACATCCAATGCATCGCTTCTGGCCAGCTAACTAAAGCTGAAATACATATATACCGTACATTCTAAACCTGCATTTGTCTGTTTGTATTAGAGTAATGTTTACTCTTAGCCATATAGCACAATATAGTTGTATTTTTTATTTATATTATAGTATGTTATATTACATATATATTTTTTAAAACCTGTTTATATGTTACTGTGTATGGTAGCCATTTTTTACCTTTACATTTTTTAACTACTTAACTACTAAATTCTTCCTTGCCAATAAAACTGTTGAATTTAAGGTGACAACAGGAGTTATCAGACGATAATGAAGCCTTTGTGACCTATTGTGGTAAGGTTATCAAAACATATTAGCCTATTTAGGAAGACCTTTGGTTCAACGTCCAGGCCTATCTAGAATCAATCAGTCCAATTCACCAAAATCTACTCAAATGTTTCTAAAATATATTGTAATAATTTCAGTACAGTACTACAGTAAAGTTTATATTAAAGTCTTGGAAAATCTATTACTAGTATTACTAGATTGTCCAAAAAAAAACTGTCTGCAACAAACATTACCCTTGATGGTGTTATTTGCATTGTGATCAGATATAACTGGTAACGCAATGCACTGACTGCGCATGCTCAGCTCAGTGACCACAACAATCTGAGACGGAACGTTATTACACAAGAGTTGCGGGTGAGTTACTCTTTTCCCTTCCTCTATCATGCTGTTTTACCAAACCATGTTTGAATAATATGTGTTTACGTGTAGTCTAAATACCCAGTCGCCACAATTTGCCTAATCATTAACTTGTTTTCGTAGGTTTTTAAAAAGTTGTGCTAGCTCCATTAGCTTCATAGCTGTCTGAACTGTCTGCTGCCGACCTCAACCCGAGAAATCCCTCAACCAGGCTAAAGCTTCCTCGTATATTCCATGATATTTACTAAATATGTGCATATTTTTGCAAATAAGCAACTCGAGGTTTATAGTGTACTCGAAACGTAGCCATGCAACTGATTGAAATGTATGGATTTGATATCTCATTATCTTAGCTTGTGTGTTAAATTTGCAAACGCTGCTTTTCTATTACGTCCTGTTCTGTTCTTGCAACAGTTAATGTTATTGATGATACCTAGTGATCTATTCTGTTGAGTTAATGTTATTGATGATACCTAGTGATCTATTCTGTTGAGTTAACGTTATTGTAGCAACCTACTAGCCTAGTGATGTTTTCCGTTCGCTCAACGTTATTAATAAAACCTAGTGATCTTCTGATTTGCGTTTATTCCATGATGCAGGGCATGTCGATATCTTTGAATTTAATACTGTATTTGGATTTGATTGCAAGTTTTTGAAACCCTGACCTCAATGTACCGAGTTAATATGTGACATCATCATCTACTTGGGTACTTCCTAAATTTCGCAGGAACCAATCAGAGATGACGACTTCGTGGAGTGACCGATTACAGAACTACGCCGACCTGCCAGCAAACATGGACGGTATGGCGATGAAGAAATACCGTCGTGAAGCCCACCACAGGTAAAAGATAAGAAAGAGAGACATCTTGAAAAGGAAGGTCTTCCCCATGCAACATATACCGGCAGTCCATTAGATGGTGCAGATGCAAGGCACTTGAATTTCTGTCAACCATAAACTTTCTGCAGTATTCCTATTCATTCAATGGAAAAGCCTGTATGCACTGGCCCTGTTCTGGTGTTGACTTAATTGTATCCTTTAATCTGCTATGACCAGAACTATCCTTGTTACACACTCGTTGTAGCACATACACAAAGACAGATCAGGTGCAAGTACAGACAAGAGCAGTGGTAACATTGTTATCATGGCAAATGTATTCTCTATTGCAAAGCTTTCCAAGGGATCTGGCCCCAATCCACCCTGCAATGAGGTACGCTGTCCTGTTGCCGGGTAATTTATACTGACTTAATGCTTAATCCTTTCCTTATTTGTTGTTGTTGGATCAATGTCCATGAAGTGAATTGATCCTCCATCACGTCATGGACCACTAAAGCTGAATGATACGTCAGCGTTTAATAGCTGCTGTAGGTACACATGGGTCTCTACGTCACCTGCATGTGCTTTAGGCTACATGCACCGCTGTGAAAATGTAACTATACTGGCTAAGGAAAGCCCTCTGGTTTGTTTCTCGACAACAGGGAAAACAATGGGGAGTAAATAGATAAGAAAGACTGTTCACTAATTTGTCCATTGGTACGCCACTCTAAAGGTGTCTCCCGATGTCATTGAACTGTGATGATACAATCTTTTAAGCAGTCTACCGGCAGAACCATAACTGTGAGTGCTGGCTTAGACAACCCCTGCGTACCTCTGGCGGCTATTCGACACAGAAGTAGGATTCAGCCTTTACCCATACTGACGCTAGGCTACCCACCCCCACCACCATCGTCACCACTGTGAAAAACAAAACCACAGCCCGTGATCAGGGCAAGTGTCTGTGGACATGAGGTGCTCTCGTCTCATTCCCTGGTGATCCTGCCATCTTGCTTTTCATCCCTCCATCTCCATAACCCTTCAGGCGGTTCAGGGTTACCTGCCCGTCCACCAATGTCATCTGAATATAAACTTCAGGCTCCCACACACGTCACAGCAGGGAACATGAACACTGCATACTGTGGCAGGAGGACCAGGCGCAAGCCATTATGATCTGTTTGGGGGTCTCAGGGGGAAGAAACCAGTGTGTAGTTCCTCTACGTCCTTTAGAGGGCTTGCTGTTGGTGGTGGCAGAATGACCCAGTTAAAGGGAAGAAATTGGGTTTTATTCACTTAACACAATGCCAATCAATTCTTTTTTGTCCAGTTAGGATCTCAGGGACTAGTTCTTTAATATATGTTTTTTGCAAAGTCCTGGTTGATAATTACATTCAATAAAAAGTTATTACAGATGTAATATTTTGGGCAAGTCTATACCAAGGCTGTCCAAAGCGGTCATTCAAATGTTTTGTGTATTGTAGACTAGGATGTCCATGTTCGTTGTCAGTGGTTCTATGATTCGTCTAAACATTCAGCCCCTATTGCCCTCATAACCATCCCTGGAAGCAAGTATCCCTCTTCTGTGTTTTGTCCCTCTGGTTCTTGGGGAGTTCTTAGGGTTGGGGGTTATGGGGTCATATAGTGTGGGCCTGGGAATCTCTGAGTCCCTGACTGGGATTAAAGGCTACATAATTCAACCTCACTTGATTTGGGAGATGAGATGTTATGGAGTAGCAATTTGTAGAAAATGGGAAATCAGAGTTCAACTTGATTATGATAGTTGTGTGTCAGACATGTTTGCCACTAAGTTGTTATCACAAATGAGGGGAAGCAATATAGTCCACCGCTTAGGCCTTTGACTCCCAGCTGAGATGTTCTGAGTTCAATCTCCAATTCTCCAATCGATGTGTAAGCTTCCCAGAGTAATAAGCCCCTACTTATGAGCTGTACCTGAATTAGCTGAAAGATAATTTGGATGATAAGGTCTGATAGTAAATAGGTGCAGATAATTTCTGCCTATAGTCTACAATCCTTAATGTTTTCCATTGCATTGGTGTATTACATGCATCATCCGTATTTTAATGTTAGCCTTGTGGGGACATTACGCAGTAGGGAAGCAGTAGCACTGTTTTTATAGAAAGAATTACTCGATTTGAAACAGTGATGTGCCACAGAGTTCCTATTGTTCTGAGGCGAACAAGTTAAGGGTGAGGATATGTTGGTTTGGCATGGAAGTATTTTGTTCAGATGCTCTGATTGGTCTATGCATGCATGTGGCGGGTGTGGGTTTAATTTACATTCCTAAAAAAAATGCATTAACCACCAGCAATCCTAGCCTTTCCCCAAAGCATTCTTATTCCTTTCTCTTTTTACTGAATTCAGTAGAATCAGATGTGAACACAACAGTTAGCATTCTAGCAACAGCAAGAATAACTGTTATACAGATCTGTCAGGAGAGGATATGCAATATTATGGGTGGGTTGAACGGCTTGGGAGTCATGTTGTTCCTGATCACCTGTTTCAAAAGTGATGACACCCACTGTTGCAATGGCCTACCATTGCTTTGCCCAGTGTAATCCATCCATTACGACCAGAGTGAAACTGGCTCTTTATGTTTTGCATCACTTAAGACAGAAGCAAGCAGAAAACCCATTTTCTTTAAAACGTCAGTTTTCTCCCGATTTAAGAGATAAAACAAAGGCATCAATTCAACATGGACCGACAGACAACAGCCAACCCAATAATATTATTGCACTCTTCCAGAACTCTGTACGGCTGCTGCTGCTGCTGTTGTTGTTGTTGTTGTTGTTGTTGTTGTTGTTGTTTGGTGTAGGAATGTATCTGGATGTCTTGTGGTGTTTGGTGTAGGAATGTATCCTGAATGTCTGGTGGTGATTGGTACGTAGACGATGAATGTAACCCAGTGGTGTTTTTAGGTGTCGACTGACAGTGTGCCAATGTTCCTCTCTGCAGGGTGTTTGTAAACAGAAGCCTGGCCATGGAGAAGATCAAGTGTTTCGGCTTTGACATGGATTACACACTAGCAGGTACGTGCACACCAGCGGTGGGGAAACCACCACTCAATCAATTCCAACACTCGTCAATTCTTAGGATTCACAGTATTGCTTTAGGGAATGTAATGGGCTACAAACTCCTACAGGTTGTAGTACAATAATTAAGAAAGAAAAGTACTCCAATGTATCAGAGCTATTTAAGTCAAACAGCGATTTCAAACGTGACACAAAACCTGGTATGCATCAACAGGTCGTGCCCACACTAGCCAACCACAGTGTCCCATTCTCCTGCTGTACCTCCCACAGAACTTTGTTAGGGACAATGGTCATCATAAGCTTTCCCCAGATCCACACATCAACACTGGCTGAGCCAAACCACCTACCTTATTGACCTGCCAGAATGTAAAGAGCAGGTCCTAACTTTTGGGCCTGAGAAAACACTTCAGCCTGCTCCTCTTCAGTTCCCTGGCTTCATGCTTCCTCTTGGGGATTGCCCTAAGAAGGGTGACCTTTTCCCCTGGTCGTTGGACCCTACAACCTATTACCCATTACCTTTAATGGGTGACAAGTGAGACAACAGCTGAGCATTAAGGGAGTCGGCATGCAGGCTTGGCTTTAGGTCCAACATAACTGTCATAGCGATGATATCGCAGCAAAGTCCTTTTTGCGTGCACAGTCAGGCCCTGCTGGCAAACGCTGGGGGGCTTTTCTAAGCCTTTCAGACCCAACCTAGCTTACCCCTGCCCTGCCTGGCATTTCCTAGAACCGCTCTTCACAGAGGAGTCCACATTGTGTTGGTTTATTTGGCTTCTCCTCTTTTTAGAAGTGTGTCGTCACACCTGAAATATAGAAAACAACTTCAAAAACAACCTCCAAAACCCCTTTTATCATCAGAATCAGAAAGAGTTGTGTTGCCAGGTAAGCTTTCACATACAAGGAGTTTGTTATTGTGCATTGGGGATACAAAGAGCCACTTGACATAGGGGTGTAACGATACACCAAAGTCACGATTTGGTACATACCTCATTTTTTAAGTCACGGTTCGTGTTCATGTTTTTCGGTACAGCTGTTTTTTTAAATTTCATTTTTACTAAACAATTGTTATTTGATTTATTAAATTGTGTCAAACAAATGACATCAAAAACAATTGAGGATAAAAACACAATAAAGTCTAGGACTTATTTCCATTGTGGTCCTCAACATAAAACATCAGGACAATAAAAGACACTCACAGTGTGATAATCAATTAAAAAAAAAAAATATTTTTTTTTTTTCGGTACGTACCGAAATGAAACGGGCATTGAACCGTTAGACCCGTACCGAAAAACTTTGGCACGAATACGTGTATCGTTACACTCCTAACCTGACAGGATATTAATAATAATTAATACATAATAATACAAATTAGGGTATGAAAAATACAATCAACTTAAAATATATAGTTTGGAACATAAAACATGTGGGTTTGCAATCGGCAAAGTGGTTGAGTACCGGGGTCGATTTAGATTGTGAAGCATTAACGTCGGACCAGAAGGCACTGTACTGTATATCCCCAAAATGGCCAGACGAAGGAACGTACTACAGCGCTGTGTGTCTTTGTGTCTTTCAGTGTACAAATCTCCAGAGTATGAGTCGCTGGGCTTCGAGCTGACCGTGGCCCGGCTGGTCTCCATCGGTTACCCCCAGGAGCTGTCCAGCTTTGTGTACGACCCCACCTTCCCCACCAGGTCGGTGGGCCAAGCCTCCCGCAGCACTGTTCTTTAAACCCCGCATGGAAGTCAAGTGGAAACACGTAGATTTGAATGTCAGGCGCCTGGGCTGGCATTCAAATGCTCTGTTCAGATTACGTGTTTGAATAATATAGAGCTTCAGCTCCCACTTGTGCTCTCTCTTTTTCTCTCTCCCCCCTCTCTTTCTCGTTCTGTCCATCTCCCTCGCTCTCTGTTCATCTTTCTCCTATTCCTTTTCTCCATTTCTTCCTCTCTCTGTCTCTCTCTCCCTCTGTTTCACTCTCTCCACCCCCCCTGGTTTTTATACATCTCAACATTTACAAAGTGTCTACGATCAGTTGTCCTAAAAATGGAAGACCTTATGGATATAAAAAAGATGATACATAAAAGGTAACCATGAAACACACTTTGAAACACACCTAGCTAAAGGCCATGGATTACATTTAATTTACTCGAAGACCCTGAGGATTATGGTCCACTACTTGGGCCATGGTTACTGTAAATACTCTCTTTCTTTCTCCCTCTACATTTCTCTCTCTCAGAGGTCTGGTGTTTGACACAACCTATGGTAACCTGCTGAAGGTGGACACCTATGGCAACATCCTTGTGTGTGCGCACGGCTTCAACTTCATGCGTGGGTGAGTCACGCACATGCACGTATTCGTATCACCTGGCCCCTCTTCTTCTGCAGATGGCTGCGCCATGTTGTTAACCATACCGCAGACTCTGCAGAAGTTGTCGTGGTTAAGAATCACATGTTTGATTGAACACTTTTTTTCCCAGAGGCGGTAATTGCTTAGTCAAGGTAGAAATTTTTTTTTTTGCTGGTAATAAAATTCATAAATTATTGCTACTTTACTAACAACTTTTCTTAAATTTTAAAGCCAAACTATATGTGAATTATCCCAACTTCAGATTATATGGGATTTTTTAATTTTTTCTCCATAACAACGTCAACTTTTTATCGATTATTGCTTTCAGTGGTAGTTGAGGTGTCATCCATTCATATTTATGTGCTCATCCCCAGGCCTGACATCAGGGAGATGTATCCTAACAAGTTCATCCAGCGTGGAGACATGGACCGCTTCTACATCCTCAACACACTCTTCAACCTCCCTGGTATGAATGGCTGAATATCAACAAAAGACGAGAATGTATATATATAAAATATATATATATATCAATAAAAAAGATTAATGTGTCTTCTTCAGAGACCTACCTCTTCGCTTGTCTTGTGGATTTCTTCTCCAACTGTTCCAGATACAAAAGGTAAGCCTATCCTAAGCCTAACCAACGCTTACCCTTACTAATGCTAACCCTAACTTACTCTCAACCATACTAACACCAACTAACCCTAACCCCTTACTCTTACCAACCCACACTTAATTTACCTTAATTAACCCTAACCCTAATCCTCCCTACCTTTCCTAATCTTAATTAATCCTCTTTAAAACTTCTTAATCTATCCCTAACCCTGAATTTACCCATAATTGAACTAATTGTAGTAACCACAAACTCTCACAAACCTTTCAATGACACCTGACACTCCCTAACCCTGACCAACCCTGCCCCGTGCCGTTAGACGATCTTCTTACTGATTTCCTCGTCTTCCTCCCTCACGGTTTGTAGTTGTGAGAAAGGCTTCAAAGATGGAGATCTGTTCATGTCCTACAAGAGCATGTTCCAGGATGTTCGCGACACCGTGGACTGGGTCCATATCAAGGTTTGGTTCTTTCTCAAGTTCATACCCTGTGTTTCATGGTCGTATCGGCTGTTCTCCTTCCCTTCATGACCCTTGTTGTTTGTATTCCCTCTAGGGCTCTCTCAAAGAGAAGACTGTTGAAAACCTTGAGAAGTACGTTGTCAGAGATGTAAGTCACCAAGCTCCTCTTACTAACCAATATGCTGTACGTAGCTTCTGATGGGAGCATGTTGCTTCTGATGGGAGCATGGTTTCCCACTATAGCGCGTAGCTTCTGACTCGAGCTCCTGACTGCAGCACCAGGCCTTTAACTCTGCGTTCCTCTCTGCCCCCAGGCCAAGCTGCCCCTGCTACTGAGCCGGATGAACGAGGTGGCCAAGGTGTTTCTAGCCACCAACAGCGACTACAAGTACACACAGGTGAGCTCAGCGAGAGAACCACCTCTGACCTGAAATTATGGGAAACACTCAATAAAATAATACCAAAAATAAAAGATTTAATGTAATAATGCATTTGTTATGAGGAATAGGCCTGTTGTTGTTGTTGTCTGATTTAGGAAATAACACTTGTGAGCCTGTGAATTTGTTAATTTTAACAGATTTTCCTTTTCCCCTCATTCCCCTCTAACAGAAAATCATGACCTACCTTTTCGATTTCCCTCACGGCCCCAAGGTAATGCCGATGGTTTAAATATTAATCTGTGATTTGTTTTTGTTCACAACTACTAGCGCGTGGAGGTGGAGCCTTTATTTGCAAACTACTTTGAGTGGCCACCAAGGTCAGAAAAACGCAATATGCAATATATTGTTGTCATTATTATTATTATTATTATTATTATTGAAATAATGACGGTGGTGGTGTGTGTGTGTGTGTGTGTGTGTGTGTGTGTGTGTGTGTGTGTGTGTGTGTGTGTGTGTGTGTGTGTGTGTGTATTTGCATGCATGTGTGTTTCTGTGTTTGCATCGTGTCTGCGTGTGTGTGTTTCTGTGTTTGCACCCATTGGTGTGTGTGTTTGTGTGTACGTGCGTGCGTGTGTGACAGTCTGGTAAGCCCCACAGGCCGTGGCAGTCGTACTTTGACCTGATCCTGGTCGACGCCCGCAAGCCGTTGTTCTTCGGCGAGGGAACGGTGCTCCGCCAGGTGGACACGGTGAGAAGAGGCTTTGAGGAAGGGTTAGGAGGAGCAGGACATGCAAATGCCTGCTTCAAGTTACCCTGGTAACCCCGTGTCTTCGTGCTCTGTTGTAGGGCTTAATCAAATTTTGAACTTGATTCGATTTTAGCGTCAAACAATCGAAAAACGAATTGAATCGAGTTGAAACGATTTTTTTTATTTTAGAACAGCTGGATACATATTTGTACATTATTTTAGATCTGAACATTTTCTATTTTAACATTTTGTGTATTTTTTTAAGGGTATATTTTAAAGTGCTCAGTTACAAAGGGGTATTTCGGAGATAAATGCTGAAAAATTATAAAAACTCAAAAATATCGTTTGAATAATGATGATTTCAGTATTGACCAAAATAATCAGGATTATGTTTTTTTTTTTCCATAATCAAGCAGCCCTACTCTGTTGTGGTTTGTGACAGGTCACGGGTCGCCTGAAGATCGGCACGTACACCGGACCCCTGCACCATGGCATCGTGTACTCTGGAGGTAGTTAATACACACACACACACACACACACACACACACACACACACACACACACACACACACACACACACACACACACAC
>JAOPUD010000044.1:10116294-10127855 GCA_027122715.1 Trisopterus minutus
TTGTGTGTTCTCTCTTGAAAATAATAAATATTAACAAATGAATAAACAATAATGTTCCTAAAATGTGGTGCTGCTGAGGGGGGCACCGGAGAGCAATCTCGCCTAGGGCAAAAAATTAGGTAGAGCCGGCCCTGACTCCAGGCGATAACTCATTTGAAAAAAAAACTTATTTGAATAGATTATGGTGTCAAGGTAATGGCATTGAAGGACTCGGATAAAATACATCCCATCCCTGTCTAAAGTCATTCTGCAGCGATTCCTTTACCGCGATTATTGGCCTAGAATTCTTTTTACACTGAATCATTATTTCTTTATCAGTCGCTTTCACCATGGCCTCTATTTTATTTATTTTCGTGTTCTTGGTTGTTCTGTTAGCTTTGTTGCTGCTTGTGAAGCTGACGGGTTCGTCGAAGGGGCCCGGGGGACCCCCCCACCTGCCGGCGCTCCCGATCATCGGCAGTCTGCTCAGCCTGCGCAGTGACAGCCCGCCGCACATCCTCTTCCAGAGTCTGCAGGAGAAATACGGACCGACGTATTCTCTAATGATGGGCGCGCAAAAACTAATCCTGGTCAACCACCACGTGCACGCCAAGGAGGTTTTACTGAAGAAGGGGAAGATATTCGCCGGGAGACCCCGAAGTGTATGTAGGCCTATAGGTTAAAATAGTCAACGACCCAAAATCAAAATCTATTTTCTTAATTGTTTTAATAATTGCTTCGTCCTCTTCATGCAGGCATGCTTGGTTCTTACACGCATGTTTCTGTTTCTTTTTGTTACTTTTCCTTTTCTTGCAGGTCACCACAGATGTACTGACTAGAGACGGTAAAGACATCGCGTTCGGGGACTACGGTCCCACCTGGCGGTTCCACCGGAAAATCGTGCACAGAGCCCTGTGCATGTTCGGGGAGGGCTCGGCCTCCATCGAGAAGATCGGTGTGTAAATCCAGCGGTCGGTTCGGGTTGTCCCTACTGTACCTCTTTAACATCACTGTAATACCTCTCTATTGTAAAATACTCAAAAGCCATTTTTTTTTAAAGATATTAGGCCTATGTCCGTTTCATGAGATAAGCGCAGCTTTTACGCACGCAAACTGTTTCCACGGCTTACCCCCCCACTACCCCACTACCAGTTTGCCAGGAGTCCCTTTCTCTGTGCACTGCCGTGTCCGAGGCGGCCTCGCGCGGTCTGCCGCTGGACCTATCACCGGAGCTTACGCGCGCAGTCACCAATGTCATCTGCGCGCTCTGCTTCAACTCCTCGTACCGCCGGGGCGACCCGGAGTTCCAGTCCATGCTGAGCTACAGCCAGGGCATCGTGGACACCGTGGCCAAGGACAGCCTGGTGGATATCTTCCCCTGGTTGCAGGTAGGCCTCCAGCTAGAACTACAAGACCATATCCAGTATGCATCCACTTGTATCTGGCATACTCCTTAATTTATTAGGGGTGGCTTAGAGGTGACACACAAAGCCGGTTACATCTGTCATAATATTTGTGACAGATTTAGTAGGGGTTGCCCTCAAGAGTGGCCAATAACTTCCTGTACCGCCCACACCCCCATGGACAAACTGACAGGAACACCAGAATATGTACTATATACTTTTAGCTGTTTTATAACAATACTGATATTGTAATACTGTTGATGTTCGCCATGCAAGGTTGTTATATTTATTTGAAGAAGGCTTGAAGAGTTTTGAAGTTTGTTTCCCAGGTATATCAGTATTCATTCTGTACTCTCCAACTGCATTGGGAGACTTGGTTGGTGTACTGCAAGAGCCCCGTCTTATCTTATCTTAGTAAAGAGTGACCTGCTCTGACCCTTCCAGATCTTTCCCAACGCGGACCTGCGCCTTCTGAAGGACTGCGTAGCGGCCAGAGACAGCCTCCTGCAGAAGAAATATGAAGAACACAAGGTAGGCTCGAACTGTTTGACTCTCAAAGAGGGTTTGATCAAATTGTTTGCAAATCAGCAGGATCTGCAAAGTATTATTCAGTACAGCCCCAATGCATACATTTGACTATAAGTGAGTCTGAGGAAATACTTTTGCTTTCTCTCTCTCTCTATTATCTACAGAGTCATTAAGCAGGCGCTATTATTCAACTCCTTAAAATCATCTATTTCTTTAAAATGTCATTTCAAACCATAGGAAACGTTTCCTCCAGCTAATGAAAAGGAATTTCAGAGACATTTAATCAAGAAGCAGGAAGGGGCAGGGCGGGGGGGTCGTGGTGCTCACTGATGACTACAGGTCGGTCCAATGTGGGATGTGGTGGGGTACATGGTCCTTCCTAGAGGTTGCTTAATGATCTCTCCTGATAGGCCGACTACAGCGATCATGTGCAGAGGGACCTGCTGGACGCCCTGCTACGGGCCAAGCGCAGCGCGGAGAACCACAACCTGCCGGAGGCGGCGGGGCTGAGCGACGACCACGTGCTCATGACAGTCGGGGACATCTTCGGCGCCGGCGTGGAAACCACGACGACCGTGCTCAAATGGGCCGTCGCCTACCTCATCCATTACCCACAGGTGGGGGCCGCACGCAGACAGACAGACAGAGACAGACATAGACAGACACGTGTGTCGCCCTTACCGCGTGTGTGTGTGTGTGTGTGTGTGTGTGTGTGTGTGTGTGTGTGTGTGTGTGTGTTGGCGGGCTCAGGTGCAGAAGCATATACAGGAGGAGCTTGACAGCAGGGTGGGCCGTGACCGGACCCCCCAGATCAAAGACAGGGGCAGTCTGCCCTACCTGGAGGCCACCATCCGTGAGGTGCTGCGGATCCGCCCTGTTGCCCCCCTGCTCATCCCCCACGTGGCCCTCGCTGACACCAGGTATTGTATCCCCCCCCCTCCCACACACACACACGCACAGCTCCCTGCATTACAGCAGGGGTTCTCAACCTCTGGCTCTCGAACCCACCGGTGGTCCTCCTCGTCAAATTCGGGTAGGGTGTTTTAAATTAGGGTGTCAGAGCAGAAAGAATGAGCAGTGAAAATAAAATACTGCTTGCTTAAGAAAACAAAATGACACATCTTTTTCATTCGTGCTTTTGCTTTTCATAGTATCGGAAACTTTGCTGTGAGCAAAGGTGACCGGGTCATTATAAACCTGTGGTCACTGCACCATGACGAAAAGGAGTGGAAAAATCCAGAAATCTTTGACCCAGGTGAGAATCAATCACATTGTTTGTGCTTAGATGTGTTGCATTAAACAGATTCAGATGTGTTTACCAGATGTGGGACACATTCTGTTCCGCACCAGAAGAAGGTCACATTTACAGTGGTTTAAAACCGAATCTTTGTGCGCACATTCGATTTAAGCCATTTATTTATATGTGGCTCTGGATCCCTCTCTCCCCTCTATGTCTAGGCCGCTTCCTGGACGAGGAGGGCTCGTGCGTGGTGCTCCCGTCACCCAGCTATCTGCCGTTCGGTGCGGGCGTGCGGGTGTGTCTCGGGGAGAGCCTGGCCAAGATGGAGCTCTTCCTCTTCCTGTCCTGGACACTGCAGCACTTTACTTTCTCTGTGCCGGGGGGCCAGCCCCTGCCCAGCCTGGAGGGGAAGTTTGGGGTGGTTCTGCAGCCCGCCAAGTACGAAGTCAACGCCACGCTGCGACCGGGGTGGGAATCCTGATTGCCAGCGAGGAGGTGACCACACACAGTGGCGTTACCGGTGCCGGTTTTGATATCAGGATTGTTCAGGGCAACTCATCCGTCTTTTTTCTCTAATGTATCTGTAAAGGGGTCTGGGAACAATTCGTAACTGTTGTCAGGTTTCTCTAGGTAGCATGAAAAGAGGGTCCATTTGAGTTTTTCACCAAAATCAAACATTTTGGCACCATGGTTAAGCATGAGTTTGGCCATTGGATCTTCATAGATCTTCATAAGACGTGTGGATGCAGACGTATAAACCCGGCTTTATTGGAGTGTGCTGCGCGTCCTTTCAGTTGTGAAATCCACTGTTTGATGAGAAGTGTTGTTATGAAGTAACACCACGTTATTTAGGCATGGAATGGCAAGTGGCAAATAACACTTGTGGATCATTGGAAGGGTGGATCATTGTGTAGCGAAGTTCCCGAATCACTAGTCAATTGTGGGACTTCTTGGGATTCTAAACCTCTTTTATTCTCATATGTTGTAGATCCATTTTCTTATAATCAGGCGTTACGCAATTATCGGTCCACAACATCTTTTAATCATTTATACAACCCCACAAGCAATAAACATAAGGAAAGAAAATGAGAAATGTAGTAAATTCATTACACAGTTAACAAAATGAGCTTAATGACAGGAAAAACACTTAGCACCAACTATAAGGCATTTTGGTGCTAAAAGTAGAAAAGTGCTGATTTTGGAGAGTTAAAAAGTTAACAAATCAGTTTAAGAGGAACATTGTAATCAGTGCAGTGTTGCGCTTTAAATGGCAGCCTTCCAAAAATTGAACTTCATTTTAAGAACTATAACTCTTGAAAAAAAGAATAGAATTCAAGAATTCAAATGTATACATTTATAGCCATTAATAACATTATTGATGTTTGAACCGAGCTTAAATTCATGTCTGAAATTAACTTATTCTTTCAGCTTTACAATTGCTGGTTATTGATGTTAGTTACATATGAGTACAATGAGTTGCAGAGGACATGTACAATACATTTTAAAACTGAAAAAGTGATGGCCTACATTGTTTTGAAAACGGTCATGCAGAATATAGACATGAATGTATACGCTCATATTCTTATGCAGAAAATATGTTACGGTAAAAATTGCTTGTTTTTATTCTTAGTAAGCCAATAATGTTCCATGTCCTTTTTAATATTTATTTTTAATGCATCTGAGCATTGTACCACATAATAATCCATGTAGGCCTATTACTTGTTAAACTATAATGCCAACTCATTTTTGTACAATATTAAGAATTCACATATAAATCCAACATAAACATGTATTTTGTGATATTTATTCCTGACTGTCTCCTGAATGTTTAAAAAAGTACAGTGTGAAAAAGTCCTGTTACAGTTCCATATTGCGATCGTTTATATTTTCCTGATAAGAAGCCACATTTGCATATCCCAGAGTAAAACAGTGACCATGGTGACCAGCGTTCAACCTCTTAGACCGACTTGGTTACCATGCCAACAATTTCACAAGCAAACCCTAGAAAAGCTAGCCAACAGTTAATATCAAACTGTCAAAGGGAATTCTTGTATGCCAAACTAACTAACTACCCTATGGATATTTCCAAACTAATTTACATCATGTTTGTAATGTAGAAATGTCCCGAATCATGTACTCAAGGACGACAACATACTCTCCCTGGTGGCCAACATCAGAAATACATTCAAAGTTTCACTAGATAGGTTCCAGTGAGCTAGATAAACACGTCCTAGACGCCACCATCACACCCAGCTCTACACAGAAGGCTACAACAGTGCAGTAGAGGCGTTAGTTTTACATTTCATGGGAAATAACAAATGATTACCGTTAGTGGGCTACACAGGCATACTGGCCATTTGTGAACGTGGCAGGATAAACAAAAGGTGAAACACATTCACCAACGGACAGATTTATAGCAAGTAGAAGCTATGAACCGACAGGAAAAGTCATTAGCTTCCTAGATATTCACAAGTACAAATATACGTATTGCCTGTGACTAAAACTACATTCTCATAATAGTTGTTTAATTGCATAGACTTTAAAACCTCATAAAAAAAAAAGGTAATTTATTCTACGACAGGAAGTTGCTCTACAACAAGGAGTAATTTATGCTACAGGAGGTAGTTGTTCTGCAACAGGAAGTGGGGAAGCGCCAGCCAGAGCTGTGCTTGCTGCGATTGTGTTGGCTAGCACGGATTGTCCTGTGCCTTAAGCCTTACCAACAAAACAACAACAAAATAAACCATTGAAACAAATCTAGAACATTACGACTATAAAAAACACCAACATTTTGGCACCACAACAGTTCATTATCATTGTTCAGCTGTGGATTGTATAAAGTTATTGTACAAAATAACCCAAATAAAATGGTTCACAATCACAGATCAATAAACATCTTTCCATTCTAAAACCCCAGACCCACTAACTGAAACAAAATTTGTTTTGTTTTTTTAAAGTTAAGATTATGGCATAAAGATTACATTTGCTACAATAGGGGGGCATGGGGGGGTTCCACTGCCTGGCCATCTTTAGCTACTAGGGGTCGATGTTTGGCTTGGGCCACAACCCCTAACCTGAAAAAATTTTGGATGTTCCCGCGTATTCCTGTAGGTTTCTTCTGTTCTATCGTACCACCTTCTAAAGACACGCGGGCAAGGCTAAGTAAAGACACTAATAGCCAGGCCCAAAGGGTTCACATGGTGATAAAGAGTGTATGGTGTGAAACATTCGAGACCGAGACATCAATCCTTTGCCAGGAGGGACAATGCAGAATGGCTACCAGATATAACCCAGCCCCTTCCGGTAAAACTGCGACGAAGGAGCCAATGCGTCTTTTCACCCGCTTAACGAAACTTACCGAAATTCTCCATGGAATCTTTAGCTGCATCCCGCCCCCCCCCTCCACCCAGACTCATGTACACGTCCTTAAGGCAACCGTCAAACACACACTCCACGTCCAAACATTTGAACACAACAAACAGCAAAGATCTAAACCCCATGTGTGTGCCAGAAGAACAAGCAACAGCATCCATCTGCTGTTGGACAGATTGTTCTGGAATCCAACAGCGGATTACCTGAGAGCCCTGGTGCGTGTCCCCCTGTCCTGATCCGTGTCTGGGTTCCGTGTGACGGCCCGAGCAGTACAGCTATCACATGCCGGGATCTCCTCCTTTATATCCTCCTCCTCCTCCTCCTCCTCCTTGTCTTCCGCCTCCTCCTCCACTTCTTCCTCCTCCTCCTCCTCCTCCTCCTGCTCCTCACGACCCAGGAAGCCATGCTGGTCCCATAGGTCCTGGCCATCGCAGACCTCGATGCCCGAGTCCCCCGTGAAGCGCCGGTAGCGGGCCGGGGTCAGGTCCCTCTGGGGCCCGGGGCCCCCAACGCCACCCCCACCGTTCAGGGCCGGGACCGCCTGGCTCTGGAGGGAGTCAGCCACGGCAGTGCTGCCTAGTAGGGGGTCAGCTCCCCTGGGATAGCTCGCCGCCTCCGCCTGCTCATCCTCCTCGCTCCCTGGGAGACGGAGGGCCGTCAGAGGGTACAGGGATGTGTCGGGGGGGACCGGATACTGTGGCGGGCTGTAGGGCGGAGGGGGCATGGCCGGGATGTCAGCCACCTCCTCGTAGGATGGCAGCAGGTAGTCGGGGAGGAATCCTGTGGACAGGGGAACGTTGTTTTGAGAGGGGGATCCACTTTGGGTGGTCAGCCTTATTATATCAAAGGCTGAAGTATTATTTTATATACCATATCATACTAATACCATATATTGGCATAATGCTTCTCTTTTTTTCTCTATATCAAATAAAATGCAGAAAAGTAGAGAGAGAGCAAAAAAGTGAGACAGAGACGGTAAGAAAGAAATACACTATACACAACAATATGAATCCATTTAATCTACTTTTAAATCAATTTAAACCTACTTAGCAAAACCAGGGGGAGACAGGAGAGAGAGAGAGAGAGAGAGAGAGAGAGAGAGAGAGAGAGAGAGAGAGAGAGAAGACAGTCACGGTGAGAGATAGACAGACAGACAGACAGACAGACAGACAGACAGACAAGAAGAGAAAGACAAGAAAGAGAATGCATGTTTGTTCTCCATTCCAATATGGCCCTTTTAATCTTGAATCTTGACAGCGGGACGCAGAGCCAAAGACACCCACACCCACACGGAGACTCACTGAGGTACAGAGGTAGCTGGGTGTTGTTGCGGGCCTCGCGGTAGGCGATAAGGTTGATCTCATTCTGCCTTCGCTGCTGCTGGAAGCGTTGCTTTGAGCGCCGGTGCTGACACACACAGCAGCAGGTGAGGAGGATGATGAGGGTCCACACCAGCCAGAACCCTGAGCCCCACGCAGAGAGACCCCCCCCAGACCGTTAGGACACTACAGAGGAGATCTAGGACACAAGGTCGGGGACTCTCTTGCGATGAGGGTTCACCACACCCAGCAGAACCCTAAGGGACCTAATGACCTTGGATCAGCCAGAAAAAAACTCAAAAAAAGAACAGAGAAGAAGTCTTTGCAGAGAAACGTAGTTTTATGTGCTTGTTAAAGTATTTTCTTTGCGCTCACGTTTCTTTTGTTCTTAGTTAGGATACATGAGAGTTAGGACACACAAGTTACGATCCTCACATGATGAGGGCTTAATAAATAATAATAATATAGTATAAAAAATACTGTTTTGCAACGTCACTCTATTTCCAATGTTATCGTAAAGTTAATGTACACACACAGCATGGTATATTGCACCACATCATGCTTGACACCACTGTGAAATCAAAGCTTTTTGGCTGCAGCAGTCACAAATAAACTCCCAAATACTGAGTACCAACAGAGGCCACCCATGCTTATAATGTATGAATGAATGAAAACATTCCGCAATTTCAATAAATTCTCGGACTTGAAACATATGATCTGAACTGGGTTCAGTGAGTGAATGAGTGCACAGTATAGGATGGAAGCACAGATAAAGAGAGAGAGAGAGTTCACTAGAAACTGAGAGTGTTGTTTGGTATAGGATGGTAACGCTGGCTATTATAAAGGGAATGCGGCCTGGCGGTAACATGATATGCGTCCGCCGCTAGTCGCTGGCAGATAGACTAGTAAACAAGTCTAGATGAACAGACAGGCAGGCAGGCAGGCATGTAGGCAGACAGACATACACACAAACAGGCAATCAGACAGACAGACAGACAGACAGGCAACTCTCTGGGCATTTTCAGGAGAGGTATGCTCATGATCAGGGCCACAACACACATTCCATGTCTCACGCCACATACGTCAGATTATCTAGGCTGCGAAATTAAACCATGGAACAAGGTGACAAATGGGTCGTTGTGGTATAAACAGAAAGCTGTCAGGGAGAGCTCAGGGAGAGGGGTGACGATGCGTCCGTGAACATCTAGCGAGCGAGCATGACGTCAAGATGTGTTATTTAAGTGTACAACTGGCAGGGAGCCAAGAGAGGCCGAAAAAACAAGAGCAGAGCAGACATGACACACACATGAGCCTGTCCGTGTTGAGCGAGTTGAACCACTCTGATTTGCAATGGGCTGTGGTGGACACATATAAATGCAAATATGCATCTGTCAATGCATGCTTGTGTGTGTGCAGCACCAGACTACTCACACCACAGTTCGTAGTAGTAGCTGCAGCACTGTGTCTCTCCGCAGCAGTGGCCCGCATCGCATGTGTAGCTTCTGTTGTTGGCTCCCTGGCACACCAGGGCATTCTGTAGAGACACCAAAAGTCACGATTGATTTAAGAAAACACTTCTTTGCGTACGTGCTGCCAAAGACGTAAAGACAGCTCTGAGCCTGAGTAATCTTTTACCATGCACCTTCTCCTTCACCCCATGTTGGTTGTTTGAAATACACTTACAGATACTCATTTACAGACAAATGTAAAAATAGGTTAGGCTTTGATATGAACATGCCTAGTTGACATCTTACAACAACAAATCATAAAACAACGAGTTAGACTAGGCTAAACTAACTCACTGTGGATGGATCATCACGATTGACTACCATATTATTAGTAATATCAGCAGCAGTAGTAGTAATAGTAGTAGTAGTATCCCAGGAGTAGCATAAGTAGTATTAGATCGTTTTGTTACCTGTCTGGTACCCAATATGAAAGACATGACAGCACCATTCATTACAGAGGAAGACTAGGAGGTCTTCGCTCTTCTTGCTGAAGAGGGGCGACTGAATAAGCCCAGTGCTATCTTGAAACAGCAATCGGACGCCTGACGTGTTTGCCAGAAAATTCAAGTAAACAAACCTTCCCCATCCCTTTCCATTAAACCCAGTAATCGCATAGACCCCAGCCAGACAAAAGTCCCTCCTGATCGCCAGCTACACTACAGGCTTCTGACATTTCCCCTCAAATGTCAAACGCCCAATCCAAGTTTAGCAGAGTGAACTACCTCAAAAACGACACCAGCGGGGATACATAAGAGAATGTACCGTTTTAGTTATTGAGGATTAACTAGGGCAGATAAAGTACTAACATATATAGTAAACATGTCTATCAATAGGAGTAGTAAAAAAGCTAGAAGTAAGATAAACCATTAAGCAGTGAGGTAGACATTACGGACACTTGGACAGTTTATGCAGCACTATTAAAACAATAGATGACATATCATAATTGATGCGTGCAAATCAGTGTTTATCTGCTGGTACAATCACCTGGACCTGGTTCAAACACGGCATTACAAAATAAGCACGTTGTATTCAGATTTATACTGGACGTAAACTCTGTATTTGAGTCGCTGTGAAACTATTGCAAAGTATTAAACAAGTAACGTTACACATACTTTTAGTTAAACGATGCAGTGTAACTAAAATATTACATTACACTGATCTACACGGTAAAGGAAGATTATATACGGAAGCGTATGAACACCCTAGTACAAAGTGGAATCTCCCTTCACGGCGAACTATGGTAAAGATAAATGAAAGAGAAAGGTAATGTTAGAGAGAGCCTGAGAGCTAACCAGCGGGGCTAATAACGTTATACAACCTAGTTTACCTCTGGGACTGTCGGCACCGTGGTCGGATCTTCTCCTTTAACGTCCAGTTTCATCATACCCATCGTTTTAGAGTTGAGTAGTTAATCCCTTTGGAAACTGATAACAGTTGACATTCTTCTCTTCGTATGTTGTATGCTCCTCAAAAACAAAACAAGCTAAGCGGAGGAACAAGCGAGAGAGAGGGAGCATACTAGACCCGCCTCTTCGCTCCGATTGGTCAGGCTTATGGGGTCATTCATTTCCTGGAATAGTAATTGGCTAGTTAGGTTGTCATTTAAACGACTGCACCTCGTTCCCAGGGCAAGCAGGTAACCTTATGAACTCTCGAGTGCAGGTGTGAAAACAAATTCTTGTTCTACAACTTGTAATTAATAAAGCAACAAGTTAAAGTTAAAGTTATATTTTTAAAGTCTTTGATCCAAACAAACAATTCTCACAATCATCAATAATGTTTGTAGATCCAACCTTAAACTATGGGACTATTTAGTAAAGAAATTATAGAATCGGACACTGAACTTAGAGTCAAAGGTTAAATCTGGTAACTCTGTTATCTCTGTTATCTCTGTTAAGCAACATTTATCATGTGTAGTGCAATTCATATTGGTGGAAAAACTTTCCCTATACAGTTTACTTAATGCAAAGTGAAAAAGTCCACTATTTTGCTTATTATTACTTTCAACTAAAATTATCTTATTACATAAACTATATTTATTTTACTTGATTAAAATAAACCAAATAATACACTTTTAATTAATAAACCTGTTAGCCAGGCTTATTATGTCCTTGACCATGTCATATAATGACATGGTCAAGGACATAATAATAATAATAATAATAATAATAATAATAATAATAATAATAATAATAATAATAATAATGACATT
>JAOPUD010000044.1:10370501-10382060 GCA_027122715.1 Trisopterus minutus
GTCTGTCTGTCTGTCTGTCTGTCTGTCTGTCTGTCTGTCTGTCTGTCTGTCTGTCTGTCTGTCTGTCTGTCTGTGTACGGCTTGGGTCAAACCGCAATCACATAAAAACACGATAGGGTTGTTATGGAGACAATAATAAAAAATAAAACATCCAATAAAACATTTTTGGCAGGAAATAACTGCCAATTTAGACGTGTTTCTACGACATTTCTGTTTACGTTGACAGATAATTTTCACACTCTGGCCAAAGAACACATTGAAACGCGCTGACACGGCGGTGGCCGTTATAAACTGACTCCATCTGAGCCGACTTCACAAGGCCTTTTAGGTGAGGCAGTTTATAGTGTTTGCTGGCGCGTGAGCACTGGTTTTGTCTGATTCAGGGGTGGGGGGGGGGGCGGGGGGGTGCTCGGAGCTTTGATCTCCCTCCAAGAAGTCTCTCCCGACCACCTGCCAGTAGCCGGCAGCCCCACATCTGGGGATACGCCCGGGCCATAACCCCGGCCAGCAGACAAACATATCTGTCAACGGGTCGGAATCCAGAGCGGGATCTGTTGGACTGACAGCTGCCCGGGCGACTGGCGTGAAGTGAAGTGACCCGATGGACCTCGTGGAGATCTCTGTTATTTGGTCTTGGCGTTTGTGTGTTGCGTGTCAGTGTTGGAGTGTTGTGGTTCAACAGGGTTAGGGAGATTTTCCTTTTATTCGCATGTGGTGTTGTAAAAGCCTAATGTGGCGCAATTTATCATGTCAATAAAAATGTAAATGTGGAATGGTTTAGAACACTGTCTGGTAATTCAACCAGGGTCAAGGACAGCCAGCCTCTATGGCCGACCATGCACATTAATATACACATGTGTGTGTGTGCTTAGATGTGCATGTGTGTGCAGCTTTGCGTATGTGTGTGTGTGTGTGCTTGCCTGTATGTCAGGTGTGGGTTAGCATGTGTGTGATATGATTTGTGTGCGATATCGTGGAGTGTGGGTGAATGTGCGCCATCCTATACCTAAATGTATACAGTGCAATACATACAATATATCTCTCTGATACACGCCTGTAGAGTTGCAAATCAAGGTGTCAATCTCTTTGTGTCATTTTAATACCTCCCAGGCCACTCTAACACATGCCTATGCATCCAACACCAGAGCACGTCTTCTCTCCTTGTACGTGTCAACCCCGTCAACAGAGAGCCCTGGGATCCCTGTTCTCCTTCTCAAGGTTCTCTATCTTAAGCCCAAAGCACCGGGAGTGTGAGTTTCAGTTCATATTTAGTGCAAAAAACAGAAACCTATTGTTTTATAGGAGCAAAGCCCATACGGCGTGGTTGCAGCAGGGCTGTATTTTTTCCGCTGGCTTTGTATAAGTCTCATCACTTTTTTTTCGATGTGGAACATCAAAAACATGATTTGGCGTCTGTTCCTGATCTTCACATTTGTCCATTTTTCAGTCGGTCCTCTTGGCTGTTTCCGTTGCTTCTGTGTCTCCTCTACATTGTTATTATACCTCCAGCACATCTGCCTGCAGCCTGCTCCCTCACGTACATCCTTCCTCCTGAGCATCTCATTACAGAACAGACGTTTTTTTTTACTGCCTTTCTTATGTAAGTTTATGACCACAATGGGTAGAGGTAGAGGAGGCGGGTCTGGAGTAAATAAAAAGCCTACGGAAGGATGGTTCAGGGGAACTCACCATGACGACGCCACCTGATTGGTCCACTGTGCACATGCTCATTATAGGTGCCATTCCAATCGTTGTACCCTGGAAGTAGACGCCACTAGAAAACAGAGGACAGACATCAGAATACGACCAGATTCTGAACAGTATATGAACATAAATTAAACTGATATTTTGTCCTTATCGCTATATTCCTCTCGTACCCAAGTGCCTTTACATATTTTTTCAATTATCTATAATATACGTCTTGTTCTTATCTTTACAGCTCCTGGTCTCTGAGACTTACCCAACAATAATGTTGTCGTATGCCTGCGATGACTTTGTCTTATCTTTATCTTACTTTAAACAGTGGTCCATAAAGACCACAAAGCCTGCCTTATGGTCGGTGTGATGTGCTGTCCATGATGGAGAGTAAAAGCATGGCCGTGGCATTTAAAGCCGTAACATTGGCGTGGACGCGTAGATCACTCACACTTTGTGGCGAAGCTTAAAATTGTCAGGGGAACGTGACAAATCGTCGTAGGAACTGTCACGAGTGCAATAATGTCCATTTTGCTTCTCTTAAGCATGCGTGGTTCACCTATGACTTTACCGCCTATAAATTAAGTCTATGTGGGTTGCGGGACAATTTGCATTTTAATTTGAAAAAATATAATATATATAATAAATTATATATGCATGCCTTAGCTGTGTCTACAATGAATTGGCATGTTTGAAGACTCAAAGGGGGCTTTACTGTATTGAGTCATCACATTTTTGTGCATGTTATTAAGTTGTCTGACTGGCTTACTTAATTTATGCAGTGCAAGCCAAACGAATAGGCAATACAAGATTGATTCAGTGATTCAGATTCCGAACGATATAAAAAAGATAACTGACATTTCCCTGGTCCTGGTAATGTTTGGTGGGCCCTTGGGACAGGAGTCCCTCCACAGACGCACCATGGCATGCAAAGGCTTGGTGTAATATTTGGACAAATGACCAAATTGGCAGTTCCTGAGCCTGTGGGTTCTTCTCACCTGATGAGCTGGGCGTTGTCGTGAGGTTTCTGGGGCAGGAGCTTGACTTTCCTCCAGTCCAGGAACTCGTGGAGCGTAGAGAAGGGGTCCTGAGACACAGGACACTTATCTGCGTCGCTCCACACCTCCAGGCCCACTAGGGCCACCCGGATGTTCAGGGGCCTGTAGAACTGCATGGGGGGTTTAGATTAGATCTGAAAACATCATTGTCAACCGTGACAATTGTTTTGACATGGCTCATAGGATGGAAAAGCCAGGGCCCATGGTGTGCGCTATAATGTTTTGAATGGGTTTCGACTCATAGGGATAAAATACATAACCGCATGCAAAATGTTATCAGGGATTGAACCCATACCTTTCGGCTGGGAGTACAACCCCATTGTCGCTAAACAACCCTGATATCTTGTTATTGGACAGTTTTTATTTTTTCTTTCCATAACTCAAGTGTTTTTGGGCCAGAGAACGATGTGTCCTTTCTCTCCACCCAGAGATAATCATATTGCATTTTCCATGCCAGCGATGTATTCAATTCCAGCACATTCGTAAAAAACCTTCTGCAATACATCACAGAGGACCCTTTCATATCTCTTGACAGGTATGTCTCCATTAGAAAAAAGAAGATAAATTTCTTCTGTGTCGTAGGGAGGCCAACTCTTACCTTGTCCACATAATTTGCTATCTCCACCAGTCTCTGCTTCACTCTCTCCACGTCTTTCCCCTGTTTCTGGAACTGTACACAGAACATTGTGTTAGCCATAGTGAACAAGAACAAAAAAAGATCTGTACTTTCTCAGACTAATGCAGACATTTCAGCTGTTCTTCTTTCTTTCTCAATGCTGAAACCTCATCAGGGAGAGTGCTAGAAAAGTAGATTGGTCCGGAGATTTGTAGAAAATGTGTAGCAGTCCACATTGGAAACAGAGTACGACATGACTGAAACGGAGGGATGAGCGGGGTTGCAGGGCTGTTTGGTTGTGGAGGCAGATTATTTAGACCTGGATGTACCGGATATCAAATACAGGAATAATAATAGAATAATATTAAAAGAAGAAATAGAATAAAAGGTTCCATTAAAGGATTTAAAAGCAAACAGGAGAGCAAGATGCTGAAAGCAATTTATAAAACGCGTGTGTTGAGTGATGTTTCACACGTCAGACTGCCGTTCTGTGGATCTACAGGGGACGTCCGCCTGTGGCTCAGGGGCGTGAGCAACTCTTTACTGCCACACCTGACTGATTGACCATTCTACAGTTTCTCTCGTTCCAAAGAGCAGTTCAAGCAGTTCAGCGTTCACTGCTGGCATCAGCTAAGCGTGGCAGAGAGGAAATCCTCCGGTGTGCCCAGGTCTGCTTACAGAAGAGCTGGGTTGTATCCTCCCGGCCTTTTCCTTTTTCCTCACCCCCCCCCCCCCCTCCCGCCCACCACACCCCCACTCAAACCCCCCTCCACTGGGGGAATTACTCACCGCTTCCTGTCTGCAGAACTGGGTTGCTGCCACTAGACCATGTTGCACACTGACCTAATTCTGCAGTGGGGCCGCTGGGACCTGTGTCACTGGTGGTGCCGCTAACCCTCCCCCTTTAAAGAGCTGCTTGTTAGGGTCGGCCCTGCTGTGGTGGTGGTGGTTGGGTACACTTGTGTTTTATTTACCTCTCGGTTGTCCGCGACAATGACCAGCTCCACGTATTTGGTGGTTTTCTGGGCATGTCTCTTGTGCTACGTTTGAGAGAGGGAGGGAGAGATTGATTCAATTAGGAGAGGAGGCGGATTCAGGAGGAAAACACATAACTGGTGTCAAGGGCAATGTGCTTTCAAAAAGTGTTCAAAATGTGTGACCAGAAAAAGCTTTCGCTGATTTAGCGGTCTCCTTTGGCCCATACGTTGGCACAGTGTTGGAATATAACAGCTTCCCCCTGACCCATTTTAAAAACTTCATTATAAATCCTATTACGCCTGTAATACATAAATCTGTTCCAGCAAAAAAGAGGCTAAGCTACCATGAATTCATTTTTTTTCAAAAGCATATTGCAACAATTTATACAAGAACATGTTTGGAATCTGCAATTGCTTACGTGCCTATTTGGAATGCCGATTATATAGCAGGGAGAGACATTCTACATCCTTTAAGTTCTTAACAGTAAATGCATGTTTATCAGGATTGGTGGAATTTATTCAAGTTTCGAGAGTGTGGGCATCGTTGGCAATGCTGGCGGAAGATTCAGCGACCTGTCCTTTTGACCAATCACACGGAACAAGGGCAGTGGGATTACACACTGTTGGCAGATCCATGTGCCAACAGTGCATTCTGATGGCAGATGGATCTCAACACGCCACAAACGCGTAGCACATGGCACGATCACTGTGGGCCAAAGGCCACCGCAGGAAGGTTGGAAGTAACGCTGGCCTCTGAGCCCACGGTGTAAAGACCACGGTGTGGTGCAGGGACCTGGCTCTTTAACACAGAGCTCTCCTATCATATTGACCTGGTTGATAACTCATTTCAACTCATTTAATTTCCACCAAATGACCATTTGATTGATATCGCTATATAAAACAATCAATCAATTACAGGAAACAATGAATTCATTAAAGGGCCCCTGTTTTGAAAGGGTTGATTTAAAAGTCGTTTAAAAGATTGACCTCACAATTTGTGACAGCACAGGACAGAACTAGTGGATGGATGGATAGGTTGACACAGAAGGACCCACCCAGTGGATTGCACTGACTGGTTGGCTAATCTATCCATCATACATATGGTCAGACACTCCCACTTGTAATATCGTTATTAGAAACATTCTTTAATGGCTTGGAATGGCAAATCAAATTCATTACGGATGGTAAAATATGGGGCACTTTAATGATGATTTTTTGTATTATTTAGAAAACAACAAATAAATCATCAGAAGAACACTCACCCGTGTGCTGAACGAATGAAAGGGGTTTCCCATGCCGTCTTCAGGGGCTGGCGACGACACGTTGAACCCGTGTCCGCAGGTGCCAGGCGTGAGATTGAGGTCCTCCAGGTGATAGAGGAGGTGGGTGTTGTTGTCTGCGTGGCCACCGCCGAGGCGCGTGGGAATGGGCTCAATGACAAGTGTCTTGTCCTCGAGGGCGATGAATCCCCTGCCGAGGTAATCACAGGGATTTGGTGAACAAAACGCTCGACTGGTCACTCCAGCTTCAGACCACATGTCTGGACTCTCAGAAAGCCGAGTCGGCAGTCGCTCCGGACCCGTTTTACATCAGGGGTTTTCTAGCCCTATTAGGGTCATTTAGCAGACACTTTTATCAAAAGGGACTCACAGTGGAACGAGATACAGTTCAGTAAGGAGCAGGGAGGGTGGTAGGGCGCCTTGCTTTAGGATGCCTACATGATAGGTTTGGGGAAGCGGGGATCAAAACCAGAACCTTTGGGTTCTGGGTCGGTAGGTGAACAGTGAATGTCATTGAAAGAAGAAGAGAACTAAATGAACTTAAAACTTTGGCAGCTATTTTCTCTGCATCTATTTTGTATCATTTCCCCAAATATTATATCAGAATGATATAGTCTTATGAGGCCTGAATGTTCATTTAATGTCTGGTCCTTACCAATTATAATGTGGATTTACGATGAACATTTCCTAACAACTCTAATGTTCCTTGATGTTAACAGTACACATTTACACAGTCATTAAAATAAATAACGTGCACATGCTGTTTGGGGGTAATTGAGCAGAAGATGCAGATTATAATTTCTATATATTTTTTCTTGGTGTCTGGCCATTAGAGAAAAAAAACCCCGGACAGAAATAAGTGTTGAACCACAAACACCTCGCAGAGTGATAAATAACGATGTGTGACGAATGCCGACCAATAAACAAACCCTCCTAGCATCTAATTTACATTGAACCGAGGGGGCTAACGACTTAGAGGCCATGCTTGTGTACACACACAAACACACACACGCAGGGCCAGGGCCATGGGCAATTAACACCACGCTTAGAGATGTTGCTGTTTGTTTGTGTACATCACAACAGGGTCAGAAATGATCTGAAATTAACGGGGGCTCAGGGCATTTTGATGCTAATAAAAACAGCATTGCCCCCTGAAATTGGGATGACGTGGGCTTATTAAATAACTCATAAACTTCTGTATTTTACGCTGTGCTTGCAAAGCGGTCTATGAATATTGGTCTGTTAGGCAACATAGAAAAAAAAAAATACAATTTGCCGACATTTGACACAATTGCCCTGGAAGGTTAAAAAATGCCCCCTGGACCGTAGCCTAGGAACCATAAGTATCTGCAAGGCTCATGTTTTATTTGCTCTAGTCTAGCCTATGCTTCAGACCTGCCTCCAGTTCAGACAGATTTCCAGTAGATCCCCACCGTTCGTCTAATATGGGGTGGGTTTGATGAGAGGACTGCCCTGTGGAGCGCCCTGTGGGGCGCCGTTGAGGCCTCTACATAAACCAAGAAGGCTGCCGCTGATGTGTCACACGCTGTGGTTGTCGTAGGTCTATCCAATTGTGTCCAGTGCATTGTGGTCTGCGCCTGCTGATAGCGCCCCTTGGAAATGGAGAAATGAACTGAGAGGTTCCAGGCCAATATGCATTTGCAAATTGGTCTGGCAATGTCAGGCTACCTGAAATGTATTTAAAGGGGGAGAAGAAAGCCCTTGTTAAACAAAAAGTTTATTTCATACTCTGGAACATATTCAATTTTTAATTTCTTACCGAAGGCCTGAGCAGGCACTAAGGGAGACATCCGATTTCAGACGCCCCTGTACCTCTCCATGGTAGTAGCAGTTTTTCTATGAGAGAGAAAAAGAAGAAGAAAAAATGTGATGCCTGTCCTGCTTCACCGCTCAAAGTGCTTCAGGAGAGGCTGGGGCAGAACAGCCCTGGGGAACATCAGGGCTGAACAGTGAACCCGCGTGGGCCTGACATCGTCCGGCACCGTGGTTAAGGGCAACAGAGGTAGCGGCTAATTTTAGCGGCAAATTAATTCAGTGTCTTTGTCCATTCAGCGCCTCATCGCACGTTTTATGGGAGCACATAAAGCTCCCCAGTAAAATGTTTTGTTGTCCCGCCAGGCATAACTCTTTGAGCGAGTTACCAAGAGTCAATTATAAAGTAAAGTAAGAGATCTTCAGCTGGCTTATTCCCAACAAACTTTTCAAAGGGAAACTTTTCAAGGGGGCCGAGGTCATGTCGTTTTGTGGTTGTACAATTATTAAACTTTCCAAACATGGTGGATTGTAGTAACATTTCCTTTATCTCACATTCACAGGATGAATAAAGAAATTCAAAGTTGATGTCTCCTGAGTAGTCCACTCCACGATCCAACATTAGTTTTAAATGACATTTTTCAAACGACATGCGACCAAAACAAGGAGAGGGGAATGTTTCCATATTCCCGTCTCGAACATAACGATATATTGGGAGGATATTGTTTACCGCTCACTGTGAACGCTTTTTTCAAACAACACAAATGTCTGGCCATATTTATGTTTTCATACTACCGACCATTTATACAATATTGAAGCATAAAACATGTTGTCAACCAGTGACTCTCAAAAAAAAAGACTCAATATATAGTGCCATCTAAATTCTGCTTTTAGTAGAAAAAACCAAGATGTGGAGAACTTTGAAAAGTTGCAAAGGCTTTGTTAGAAAACCGCCATTTCCCTAATTTTAACATGCGGCCTCTGCCTTTTAACTGACCTGCCGGACTGCCCATTGCCCACAAAAAGAGGTGCGCCTTATTAACTAAATCCTCTGGGGATTAAGCGATGACTCAATCCTCACAAACTCCCTGGCATTGTTTTCCGTGCATTATAATAATTAATATCAACATGGTCGCTGCCAACTCATCAGGTCTCCAATATGATTACAACTATTTCACATTAGTCTTGATTTGGTTGAGGAGTGATACACACACACACGCACGCACGCACGCACGCACGCACGCACGCACGCACGCACGCGCACACACACACGTGTATAAAACCACACACATAACCACACACAGATTCGCTCAGGCACTCACCCACAGGGGCACACACCCGCTGGCACAGACGTGATTATAATTAAAAATAAGATTGTATAAAATCACTTAGAAAGGATTTGAGTGTTTGAAGAGCCGCAGCAATGGAACGTCCTGCTGGTCTCCTCAGTTATGGGATTCACAGCCGCTCACTAAGTGGTGATGTGGAAAGCAAATTCAAAGCAAAAAAAATCAAAGAGAGACCCCAAATGTTGTAACACAAAGACCAAAGGAGACCAAAGACCATACAACCGCTCCAAACACGAGGTAGGTCTACGTCTTAATTTGTATTCCTTAAAAAGGTCTCTTTTCTCAAACAGCGTGGGTTCACCAGGTGCACTGTGTGCCAGCTGTATGCCCCGCCCACAAAGCCCTGTGCAGTAGTGAGCCTACCGTGGACGCGTGTGCACTGGTGACGGCGTCTCCGTCCTCCCCGTAGTGTGTCTCCGTGTACTGATTCGTAAAGAGGCCGCTAGAGTCGGAAGACAAAGAGAACGGAGGGTTATTTGACAGAAAGCAATGATATTTGTGTCAAATGCTGATGCAAGACCCTTGCAAAACACAAACACTGCCATGTTACCAATGTTATAACCGATGTTTCAGACAACTGTGTTTTATATGGTTGTCAAGAAACCATGTAAGTATTTCAGAATAGACAGACATCAAATCTTAAAGAATACATTGCTTTTTTTCAATCAAAAATAAGTCTTATTTTAAAGTTCCCTTGTGTGTTGGATATTTTGTCCACATTTGTCTTCAACGCTTGTTAAATTAACCATGTACATATTTGTAAAAAGATGAACAAGTGCTTTGTACATAACAAATGCCTCTGCAAAAAATTATACGTGGTAATTTTGAACATAGTGTCCTTAAATACACCTCCCATTCAGAAAGACAGTTGAAAAAATTGCGTAAAGAAAAAAATCTACTGGGAGTAGGCCTAATTATCCTCGGTGTGTGCCCACGGGCCCCGGTGTACTGCTGGATGTGTGCTTGTTTGTGTGTTTTAACACCTTGGGCAATAAACAGATGGACACACAGTTCCAGTCTGGCTAGGCAAGTGATAGAGAGACCAGCACCTTTCTAGAGCCGTATCTAGAGCTGCATGCCTGCACTGACTGTGTGTGTGTGTGTGTGTGTGTGTGTGTGTGTGTGTGTGTGTGTGTGTGTGTCTTTTGTTGAGCCCCATATGCTGGTTGGTTCAGACTAAACCGATAAGGTCCGGTCGTAATTCTGTTTCCTTTTCTCATTCCTTTGGCTTATTGTCCCACAGACAGGCCACTGTTATATTCTTATTTAAATGTAAATCTGATTCCCTCGGCCTCAATCTGTACATTCTGCTGTGACACTAACGCGGCCTGTCTCGGAGAGTTAATAAAGAACATCTTATCTGGAAAACCTGCGTTTTACTCGGGATGCCCTTCCTCGTAAAAGCGCGATGAAATAATGTCTCTTTCTGTGAAAAGGGCACAAGATATTTACATTGTAAATGGCCGATGGGCTGCCATTCTGTTCATTAGGCCAGTCGGATGGTGTAGTCTAGATCTAGACTACATGTATTTAAAGAACAATTCATTTAATTTGTTGTGTAAAAAAACCCATTTCATATCATATTTCATAAAGATTCAAAAGAATACTGTTTAGACACAGAAGCCACACTTTAATTTCCGTCTACAAACGTGGGTGAAGCATTTTAATGAAGGCAGGCATTTGTAGAGAGGTGGAGAACATTTTCCATTATTCAGTTCGGTGTTTCATATTTAATGCAAACCTGGTATTTCTCTTGATGTGTTTGGCGGGGGGCTCTGTCTTGGCTGGTAATGGGGCTTATCTGGTAGAGTTTGCCTTAAACCCCATCAAGGACATAATTTGTCTACCAATGGATATATTCCTCATAGAATTTACATACACCTGATTTGAGAAAATGAGACCCACAAATCTCACTTCCAATGAAATTAACAAACCAAGTTGAGGCAAAGCAGCTTCCAAGATAAGACGCAGCTGAGCCCCATGGGAAATGAAGTTCTTTTTTATGATGGTATTATGCCACCACTTTTCCCGAAACTCATAAAGTCTTTAAATACCCATTACGCCTTTAATGTGGCTTATCATACCATTAGCGACCGCTAAACCAAATCTGATAAGCTACCAGCTGGTAATCACCCCCGTTTGAGTCCCATTTGAAATATGTGACACTAGGCTAGGCTAAAATAACACGGAGCCAGTGAAAATGCTAATGTGTCGCTATTAACATTAGCCTGTGTCGCTGTTAACCCCAGCAACGGGGTGTATCTCGAATAAGGGTTAGGAAAGAGGGCTGGTGGCAGCCTTTCGTTTCTGTGATCAGTTAGGAAATCAAAACCCATGCAATTTTGAACTTTGTTAGCAGAACTGTTGGTGGTTCTCTGATAGTTTTTTGGATGGATTAAAGGTCACGCTCATGATAATTCCCGGTTTAATGCTGTGCAGTTGTTTCGTAGAGGACTTTGGGAATGGGGGTGGGGTTGGGTGGTTGGTTGGTTGGTTGGGTAAAGCTGGCTTACAGCAGTGACCAATGACATACCGTATTAAATCTGCTTGTTTTACAAGAAGGAACCACTAGTACTCAACTGTTTGGCAAGGCATGGAGCAGAAGGATTGAAGCCTACCCTTCGTCTTTGGCAATATTCCTCTTATGAATATGGTTACAAGTTTTACAAATAATTAATCTTAACTTCATTTTTAGTTTTGATGATAAAACATGTATGTGTTACTCCCAATCCCACTCTCTCATATTCACACACACACACACACACACACACACACACACACACACACACACACACACACACACACACACAC
>JAOPUD010000044.1:10398134-10408280 GCA_027122715.1 Trisopterus minutus
ACACACACACACACACACACACACACACACACACACACACACACACACACACACACACACACACACTTACACATATATGCTATCACAATGTAGTACACAAGCTTTAAAAGCTGGTCATCGTCCTTTTTTCAAAGTGTGTTTTTCTTATTTCATTCATTTACATCCAAGTTCTTTGGTGAGCCTGCATTGGTAAACCCCTGTGACCAACCTTTCGTTGTAATTATTCAGTTTCAATCAATCATTACTGGATAATGGTGGGGATGTTTCTCATGGCACGATATATAATATATCGATGGGTGGAATCTTGGTGAAAAGTGAAAAAGAATGACCGATCAATAGTATGGGCGTTACAAACAAACCCATGTATCTGGAGATGTACATGCTTATTCATGGGCTTTGCAGAATAGACCAATCTGGTGGTGGACGACATGGACATTTGAATCAGTATTTGTTCTGGTGTTGGCAACTCTGTGGGTCTGGCTGCTTGAACAGATCTATCAGCGCACTGACAGACTCTGTATCAACAAAGCCGTGAATTAAAATGCTTGCACTTGCTGTTGTGGATAGGTCAGGCCAAGTCCTGACTCAGCAATACTATTCTGGCAAACTGTACTGTACCTTTTCCCAGACGTACAACTGTGCTTTACCAGCAGACTCGTATGCTAGTGCTGAGGTTTAGCTTATGCAGAAAAGTATGAGTCCTTGTATTAAGAGAGAGAGAGAGAGAGAGATTGCCCCGTGCTCTTGTATTTTTCATGTATGTCTGCGTGTTTTTGTGAGAGTACTTGCAACTAAATCGCAACGTTAATAAACTCCCCCCATCAGCCCCTCCGTCCGGGAGAGGACCGAATGATCAGTGAGGAAGAGAAGGAAAACAGCAGAATACACCAAGAGTACCAGGGATGACATCACGGTCTCCTCCCCCCCCCCTCTCATCAGCACTCCTCTCAGGGAGATGTTCTTAGAGGAGAGAGACTGAACTGAACTCCATCACCAAAGCATGGTATGACGTCCCTCCTTCCTTTGAATATAAAAATACATCCACAAGGAGCAGGGCTCGTAAAACGCCCTACTTCTGCAGCATATTCTGCAGTGTCCCTCCAGTCCATTAGTTTTAACACAGCTCGCAATTAGCAGAGAGAGAGAAAGAGAGAGAGAGAGGGAAAGAAATAGAGAGAGAGGGTAAGAGTTGAAAAAACCCAAAATAAGAAGGAAGAAAAGTGCTGAATATTTTAGATAACATTAGAAATGAATATTTGATGCAGCTCTATTTTTTCTACTCTATTTTATTTCACATTATATATTCATTACGTGGTCGACCCCTTCCTTGTCGTGAGAATTTCATTGTCAAGAGTTTCCCTGTGGTAAACACTGTGCACTTGGGTGAGAAAAAAAAAAGAAGGATGACTTTGAAAGGGAGGAAGAAGCAGACTCACTGGTTTTTCTCCAGTTCCAGGATCAGCCGTTCCCCTTCCGCTTGTACCAGCAGCTGAAGGCTCGCAGGGTAGCCCTGGAAGACATGAGGCAGACGTGTTTACGCGAGTTTCATCCTTCCGGCCAAGCGAGTAGGGTGGTGGGAAGATTTAGAGTGACGCGTACAGGCAGGATGTGGCACGGCACAATAGCGTCGGTCAGACAGGATGTGAAGTTTGATGGTGTGTTCAGTTAAAAAAAAATGAAGGTGGCTTTATTTAACTTAAAGTGACATTTGTGACTTCTCTAACTTTCGCACCAAACATTGAAAATAAGAAGACCAAGAACTGCATAATGAGGCACACCATTGCTTGTTTTGCCATCATTATATTCCAGTTAAATGGTGACCAGCACCAATGCATATCCGTGGAGGCAGAACAGGGTTCATTGGCAGCTGAACTGACCTAATAGCAAGGATAAACGGAATATATGCCCGTTCTTCCCTTCCCATGTTTAAATGAAACAAGCTGTACAACAATCTGTGTTCAATCTAAACTCAAAGCTTTTGCTTTTGATAGTTTTTGTTGAAAAAGTATGTATGTTTGCTGCACATTAGTTTGAATGGAAAGCAGATACATAATACATCTTAAAAAACGGAAGGGAGGTGTGTGAGCATGAGAGTGTGTGTAAAAACCTCCCAAATATTAGGAGAAGCCAAGTTTCTTGGCACTGTAGATCTTGCTGAGCTGTTGAAAGAGCTGGGAAGTTTAAGGAAGGATTTCACAGTACGTGCGCAGCCTGCCTGGGAGGCACACATGCTCACACTAAAACAAACAAAAGCCTTTCAAAACAAAGGCGGGTAGAGTAGGCCTGTGTGTAAATAAAACCACATGGGAGAGGATACGCGGTGCGAACAGGGGAGAGAATTAGCGCAGAGGAAATCCAGGCAAACAGGAAAATAAGCCTGGATGGAAGGCGCGCATTAATATTCGGCTCTAGCAGGCTGATCTCCGAAAGCAAACATATAAGCCGGAGGCTAAATAGGTGGTTGTTTGGCCCAAGGAATATTTACCCCAGATGTGAGGTGGTCAAGGGGTCTTTGCTTGGTGCCCTGTAGAATCATGGGTATTGAAGTGCTGTAGTGCTGTGGCTTAGTCTTGGCCAGGTGCCACTCACCGTGGGAAGGACCATTCCCTGCAAAAACAGACAAAGGAATGGGTAAGGTTCAGGTTAGAAATGTGTCTATGATGACCACCGGGAGGGGCATCGCTAGACAACTTCAAAGTCAGAGAGCTTTGTAATTTTTGTTGTCCAATGTGTGGTATGACATCAATGAGGTCAGTTTGCATATTTAAATGATCCCGAGCTGTCAGGGGTTATCCGAAATGCGTTGGAGATAAATTAACCCAAGTTCTGCAATGTTCAATTACTGTATATTGTTATGCCACATTACATGGCTGTCCGTAAATGTCAGCGCTAGCCCAACCTTGGTTAACACAAAATGAAGCGTTCCTTTCGACAGCCAAGAACAAATCCTGAAAAAATAAATACAATTAATAATACATTTTTAAAAAGTGTGCTGGTGAAATATTTATATAAACTCTACTTTGGGTTAAGAGTGTACTTAGTGTACACTTGTAGGATTAGGCAGTTCAACTCGAGGAGTGAGAGGAACAGTTTAACGAGACTCTGTAATAACGTCTTTCATAATTCATAATTCACACACACCAATAAGGCACCAGACAATAAGTGGATGCAGCGGAGGGCGGGCGTGCCAACACCTCTGCCTCGCTTCGCAGGGCATCTGTTAAAGTTTGTAGACTGTTACTGTCTCACTTGTGTGCCTGTGAGGAGACACAGTGTCCTTCAGAACATCAATTATGCATACCGGCGCACTTTACGGGGAGCTATGGATTCTAGAATAGCCTCAGAGACAAAACATAGAAAAAAACTAAATCCTCCCTCTAGTTCTCATCAGGTTTGTTTTTTTTCTCTAACAAACACCTTAGACGCAAATTTCCAATTTCGTAACCGTCATTTTCTGGCTTTTTCTCATACATCTCATCCATCTGGATGATTTGTAGGCACACGCCACAGAATATGAATTCCCCTATTAGTCACTCCCACCACACGAGAATAAAATGTATGAACTGTAAGGAACCAACTCTGTTAATATTCAAGCATGCAGGTTTTATGATACACTCCATCCATCAGAAAACTTTATTTCTCCTTTGCGTGGTTCAAGGTTATGGTGCATCTAGGACATCCGTGTCTTTTAAACGTAAAAATACAAGACAACAAAAATTTGCAAATGTTAAAAGCTGTCTAAAATGTATACTTCTAAAAACTTCAGGCTACTGTGTGGCCCTGACCACCAGCTGTTTATAACACTGCTCATAACACAGACTAAGGCCGTGAAAGAGCGTGGCCTGTCTACCTCACAGGGTATCTAAACACGTGCATACAGCAGTAATGTTGATTTTAGCGGTGCACGTTAAAACCAGGGAGCCCTAGAACCAAGACCACAGACTAGCTGTGAAGTATTTTTAAAATGACAAGCGCTATAAAAAGCCCTGCCAGGCAGACATATTGTCAGCAAACACAAACCAAAAAAAAAACATTTGGCTGCTGCCTGCAAACTCATTTTGATGTTTGAGACACAAAAGCGGGCTGGGATTGATTAATCATTGGTACCGGGGAGAGCTGACTTGTGAAATTTAGGGACACGCAAATGAGGTGAAAATGTATGTGTTTGTGTCTCGCCCCAAAACGTCAATATTTCCAGGAAAACAGGAAGAAACTTGACTTTCAGTAGAATTCTCACAGGCCTTGAGTCATCTTGGGAACTGAAAAAAGCGGGGGTAGGCCTAATTCCCATCTGGTTTCTGGGGGAGTACTTTAATTGGTGGACTAACCAAAGCCATATTCCCATATCCACTGTAAGAGGAAATCAGTTGAAGGAATACATACACGGTTACACTGTTCATGTTATAACTCTGCTTGGCATCGCCTGCGATTCTACATTGTATTACATACTTTTAAAGAGACCAGAAGAATGTGGCCCTCACAAATATACATTTAATTTGTGGAATTGTATGCCAGCCTTGGACCACCAATCCACTGACTCACTAACAGGATAATCTGCATTGGCAGGAAAATGCATTTGCACAGGCACAAGCCAATGCTCAGATATACACCTCAACGAATGACTTAACACTGTTAAATGAACCGTCACATGTGTGTGTACACGTTAAATTAAAAGTAGGCTTGCTTGCAATTTTTTTGTGGGGGCGGGTTTCACCACAAAATATCCCCATATCAATGTTTCATTAAAACATGGTAGCTGAAACATCTTTACACTCGTATAGTATTATTCATGCACAAATGCTTTGGGCGTCGTGCCCGTGGGTCTTAAATTATGCTTCATAAGCCGTGTTCTGTCGCTGTGATGTTCCAATGGATTCATTATTGTGAAAAAATACACACCAATACACATAATATGCGCTCAACAACATCACACATTGCAGTAATTCATATCTAGTAATGTATGAAAAACGACCTACAGTGAATTAATGTGTACAGATAAGACATTGGGGATCAAACCCTTCACCTGTCAGCTGGGAGTCAGAACCCCACCACACTCTCTTCTCCTCATCTACTATTTATACAGGTGGATTTTTTGTGAAAAATGAGTTCTCCATCGATTGGGGTATAAGGTGTAAAAAATGGACTGAAATCTAAGCTGAGGAACAGATAGAATCCCATGGGAAGGAAGATTGTAGTTGTTTATTTTGGATTTGCTATGGACCTGTATCAGCAATCTTGCTTACTCGGCCAATGTGCTTCACCCCAGTCAATGCTTGAAATCAGAAACTATCACCGTCCTTATCTGAGTGAATGTCCTTCCAAGTGTACCTCAGATTCTGTTTGCATGTAATGGCTAACACGATTATTCCAGAGCATCTTGCACCCTCTTCCTTTATTTATCTGTTTGGTAGTGTGTGCGTGCGTGCTTGCGTGTGTGTGTGTGTGTGCGTGTGTGTGTGTGTGTGTGTGTGAATGAAACAAACTGAGCAGCAGCTGCAAGTGAAATAACATAAATAAGGAAAGATAATAATAAATCAAACATTTTCAATAAATCTTGGAAAGGAACACCTTTGGGTATAGATTGTGATTCTGGTTTGAGTGGTGGAGTCTACCCACAGTTATAAGAACCCTTTTCAACCCAACACTGAGATTAACACAAAGTTGCTTTCACTTAGCAATATTCAATACATTCAGATTTTGAATACGTAATAATGTTATTGATCAAAATTCTCTCCATCTCCTCTGAATTGCTTTCAATATCTCGTAAAGTCGAAAAATGTGTAACGGTTCCATATTTTAATATATCCAACATATTAAAATCGTCCAGCTTATCTTTTAAGAATTTCAAACAATAAAATGTTTCTCCTTTCATGCTTCCTCCATGGATCCTACAGAAACACCTATAGCTAAGCTTCCCGGGTATACATCCAATTAATAATTCTGTAAGAAAACCCTCACTGAACTAATACCACAAGGAACGCTAACGCTAGCATAGGCCTACATTACTAACTCAGAAATCTGAGAGCTCTTAAAAAGACAACAGAAAGTGAAGAGGCTTTGAAGAGTTTCAAGACGGTGGTCTTATGAACTAGATCTAAGCCAACCTATGTTTCCCTCCCTGGAGGGTACTCAAAAAAGGAAGAATAGACCAAAAATAAAAAAGCATGAATAATCATAATAAGTGTTTTGTGTTATTCCAACGTTGAGGCGGCGCCCATCAAATAATGAAGCACTATATGAAGTGTTAGGGCACCTACTACTATTTAATACCAGAGGTCTCTGGAATCATTGTCATCACATTTACATATCATTGCGTGATTATACACTTATCCAGAACAGCCTAAGGTTGTTGCTGATAAAACACAAATAAATAAAACAATGTTTCTAACAAAACAACAACAACATCTGCAACCAGGAGTTGGTAAACCTTAGTTATGATGGTCCACACTATACAGAAGCTGATCATAGTCATGGACAACCTCTGGATGCTCCCTTAGAGATATCCAGATCAATAAACGAGCCAACTGTCTTCCAACGCTCTTCCAATGGGAGCCCTCCACAAAGAAATGCTGACGTCTTTATGGAATCGTAGTATTGAAGAGCCAAATATATACCAGGTTAAACAAAAAGTCATGCCACTGAACATAGACATGATCTGAGGAGACAAGCCGAAGGCTTACAAGTACTTATCTTCAACTTCACTTTTCGCATCCTCGGTTTCATTTCTTGGTGTTATTTTGAACAAGACCATAGGAGACAATCAATGTGCAGTACCGCTGGTTGCAATCGTTTCAAAATAAATATGGCAGTTTGAAGATGAGATATGTTAGCATACTGCAGCCTTGGGTTGGTTGAAGACACTGGAATAAGAAAGCCTGTGTTGCTCATAAAGAAAGTGGCAAAAAGTTTCAAACAGAAACTTAAATGAGGTTAAGCTTCAAAGCTGCCAAATCCATTAAAACATCCTGACTCGACAATAGATCTAACGAGGAATGGAACGCATAATCGTAATTAATACTTTGTGAAATCTGCAAACACTGTTGTCAGTGTAGTGAGTTACAGCGGTGTAAACTTCTTTGTATGCGACGCGACCCTGCTTGGGAAGGCAGTATCATGATAATGAGACAGCTACTACAAAGGGCGGATGCTCAGGGACATCTCGCTGTGGAGATGGGGAGGGAGGGAGAGGTGGAGGGAGGGGTGTGTGGGGAGGGGGTACCCTTGCACAAGTTCATCAAGTCATATTTCCTTTATTGGTTTTGAGTTTGCTTGATACCTTGATGGCATCCACCATGTGATTGGGAATGAAACGAATGAAGTCCTCGCTCTACCTTCTTGGCGGCTGTGGTGGAGACAATGCCTTTACAAACGCTTCACATCCACAGTAGACTGAAAAGGGTTTTTACTCCTCACCTTTCAGGTTCCTACCCAGAACACTCAGATCGTATCCATCTTTAGACTCTGGATAAAATCACAATTACATATAATCCTTTTGGTAAAAATGTGTTTTTGCCCATTCCCATGTTTTCACATTCATCCACTTGTTCAAAAAGCTCGAAAGCAGGAAAACAGCTAGCTTAGGAGAGAAAGAACATTGGTTCTAACATTTAGCCGGCATAGTGATGACATGCCTCTAGTCATCCGTCTTGTCCTCATGCTGCTTTCTCTCCTTTCAACAACATTTAATTACAGGTGATGCTAATAAGGTGTTGATTAATGGATGTGAGCCCCCCCTCCCAATCTCTACTCCAAACACAGCAGAACCCCGAGGGGCCTGACAGTGTAAACACCAGGGCATTTGGATTAACATAAACCAATAGTAACCCTCCCCATCCTGCACACTTTAAAACCCTAGAAATCGCTCAAGTGGAACCCAAGAAGGTATACCCGTATGTTTTGCTACCATGTTGACATGTGGTCGTGGACAACCAACAGTGGAGGAGACCTTTCCATCATGTTAGTCGTGGAAATCTACATCTACATGTTTATACGGTAGATGGGGGAATACAAGTGGCAGAGCAGGGGGGGTTACTCCAGGTGAAGTCATTAAGTGGGTTGCTTCACTGTAGACCATAACACAGATTCCCTCCTTGCACTCTCCACACTATACGTCTCAGAGTGAGGGGTTGTGGGATCTGCTTGATCTCCTCTCCGACGCTGGGTCCGCTAAGAAGCAGGTGCACCGCAGATGAGCCTCTGCAGAGTTTTAGCCCACAGCATTTGTTCATTTTCTGTCAATCACGTAGCTAGATAGCGTTCGGGTTTGGAGAAAGCATGTCAGAAGGAGACTTCTTTTTACGGAATCGCAAATGTGAGCACACACATATGAATGTGTGTTTCATTGATGAAATATTCCCTGTGTCGCTCAGAACTGTCAACTCCCATCAAAGCCTTCACAGCATTAAGTGAGGAGTGCGACTTTAAGTGATCTTGTCTGGTGAATGACGGACAGGGCAATACACAAATCAGTGGCCACGTCCTGTCCACATCATTCTACCAGTAACAGGTCGACAATCTTCAGTAGCAAGTAATATTGGCTGTTCTTAAACGGCTGAAAAGCCATCACTCAATTCACACTAAACTTAATCCTTATGTAAATAATCCCAAAAAATACCAATAAGTGGAAGGGGCTTTCCCTTTTTCTTTATTCACTTGTTTTTCAATTCATTTAAAAATATCTTCCCCAATATGCACATACATTCTGACAGCTCCCCCCTCGTCGTTTCTGTCTCTTCATAGTTGTCCTTCTCTGTGCTCACCATTCCTTATGGAATACAACCTCTAGACTTCCCCACTAGACTACCTCTACATCCCGGAGAAAAGTCCTGCACTTGGGGAGAGAGAAAGTAGAGCCTCCCTGTAGAGATCCACCCGTCTGTAAACCACATTGAAGAACTGGTTTATAGCAAGCCTCTATCACCTGATGGAAAAGACTTGTCTATTTACCAACACACACATACAGACTAATGCATGCATACACACGTGATACAACATACAGACACGGCCACACATCTACACACATAGACACCAATTAATACAGACACAGGCACGCGAAGACACACCCACACACACACACACACACACACACACAAGCAAATACACACACTCACATAAACACATATACGTACTGACACAAACTCATAAACATGCACACATACAGTATCTCACTCTCCCAACACCCCCCCCCACACACACACACACACTCTCGCTCTCTCACGCATACACCTATACCCATGTCACTGCACCCGGTTGCTGACCTCAACTTAAATGGTCGCTCACCTGTGCACACACAGCGACACACACATTTATCCTCCAACGTAACCTGTGCTCTCCTCCCTACACCCTTGTATGTATCATTCCAATATCTCTCATCACCCCATCTATATCGTGTCTTCCCACCCCCCAACCAGGCAGCTGCAGGGGACGAGACAGGGAGAGATGGAACTGCCAGTCACCTGTCTCTGAAACGTGTGCATGCGTACCCGATTCACGTCAAAGTGGCATATCTCCCTTAACTACCAAACACACACACGGTGGTATCATCAGTTCATGCCTTTGATGCAACGTAGTTTGCATGTCAGCGGAACGACGGCATTTCTGTCAACCCAACAGACAGACAGCTCTTTGGTTCTCTAGAATTTCCCCTGGTCTTGTTCTCCTCAGACCAGAGAGAAATGTCAAACTGTCCAACCAACAATTGGCGGGTGCGGAATGAACGCATCCCAGAGGGGAAAGAACAGGGAGAACAAAAAGATCTGATAAAAGATGTCCAAATGTCCCACCGTTGGTCAGCCATTGGTGTGAATGGATGACCAGGAACATTTGTTGCCTGAATTCTTTTTTCCACAAGAGGTTTCACAAGGTTATTTGGGGTCATTTTACCAGGATGGGTGTAGTGTGTGTGTGGTGTGTGTGTGTGTGTGTGAGAGAGAGACGTTCGTGAGTCGTGTGTGTGACGTGCCTGACACTGCATGGATATGGTTGGATGAATACGCTTTCAGGGAACGGTGTTAAGGGGTGGGGCAGGTGATGGAAGGGAAGTGTATTTGTTTGGATTTTCGTTTACGCTTGCCTGCGCGTGTGTGTGTGTGTGTGTGTGTGTGTGTGTGTGTGTGTGTGTGTGTGTGTGTGTGTGTGTGTGTGTGT